>WIQG01000235.1:0-240249 GCA_014925785.1 Mycena galopus ATCC 62051
TGTGGTGTGGCGCCGCGTCGGCGTATGGAGATCTGTTGTGTGGCGAGAGAGGTTGTGGTATTTGATCGTAATGGATGTGCTTCAACCAGAAGACCGTTGAACCTGCATGATATCTGTTTGGGTCAGACAAGGATTATATATTTCTCTCTATACAAGTGTACTTGAGGAGGGTCCATTAATTAACATGAGTGTGGCCCGTGGGAGTCGGGACGGCGACTGGAGGTGTACGGGCAGGAAGATCGATTCTGCATCGTATTGAGTCTGCGGCACGGATGCGGAGGGCGGCGATGGTGGTACTTAACGATGCAGCAGTGCTCAGTGAAGAAGGCGATGTTGAATTGGGATGCGGCGATGACCATGTGACGGCGGTGATGCGGGCAATTGGCGACGCGGGAAATATCTGCCCGAATGAAAGGCAGAGGAATAACTTAACCATAACTCACCTCAGCACCAACGTCAGGTCAAGCCCAACATTGAAGGCCAAGTCTGGGCGTCAACGTGCGGCACCGCTCCAGGATCAGACCTGACAGTGTCCAGGGTTGAGGCGTCTTAGGATATCTCATACGCGGATGGGAAGCAGCAAGTCAGTCTTCCTTTGCATGACTCGGCAGTCACTGAGCCAGTCTCTCTCGCCTGCGTGTCCCTCTGTTTGACTCTCGCCTTCTCTTCATTCTCTGCGTTCGTCTTTGCGGTCAGCTTTGGGAAGAGAGTACCGTTCATAACATCATGATATCCTCCCGTTTGACATGCCCATCTTCGGCGAGAAGGAGGTACACTGAGCCCCACTCGAATATAGCCGCGATCCAGCCGAACTGCAATACAGGGGAATCAGTTCGTACGTCGGTTCCATCGGAGAATGAAGGGGCAAGCCAGCGCACCACGTCAAACGGGTTACGATTCCCGCGGACAAGCGCCACCCCTTCGCTGAAGGACAGAGACGTGTGTGGTCCGCAGAATAGAGGGCGAAAACAAAGTCGAAACGGGACTCGTCGAGCTCGCCTGTTTGAGTGTATATCCCTGTGTCAGAGCCGTGGATGGCCTATACGCCAGGAATATTGTGATCAGTCATAGATTCAAGTACGCTGGGAAGCGAAGATGGAAATGGGGCGTACGTGATTTATGGGGAGACACGGAGACGAAAGAAGGGTCTGGGAGGAGGGTGCCCCACGTCGGGTATCTTGGTAGGAACGTCAATTGGGTGAGGCAGGATGTAAATTGCAGTGGACGCACGAGAGCACAGAATGGATCGCAAACATGAAGAGCACCGAGAAGAAAATGCCGAATCCAATGGCACGGAGACCTTTGAAACTAGATGACGCAGTCAGAAACTGGTGCTCAGGTGAAAGCATAGAGGGCGAACGTGTCAAGGGGCGAGATGATACCATCGTTGTCTGTATCGAAGAACGCTACATGGGATTCGAGCGCAGGCCTGGGGATGCTGGGGGCGGATTCATTCGGGGACGACATCTGAGGTGAGAGCAAGGAGCAAGCTTGAAGCAAGGGGAAGCGAAGAGTGGTGAATAGAAAGTTAAAGTGTAATTCGCAGGCATGATTGTGTCATGGGTTACGCGGACTTCAGGCTCGCCATATTGCGTCCCAGAAACCCATCATAGCCCAGGAAAAGAGCGCGAACCGTGAGAACTGCGATCCCCGCTGAGATATGTCACGGATGACCGTGCTGGCGCGCCTCCAGCGCAGTATAATATGCTCCGATGTCAGTTGGGGAGATCTATGTCTCACAGGAGTGAAACATGATGAACAGGATGTGATATCCGACCTTCATTTTTCTCCATCATCACAATCTCCGCTCGACATGTCGTGGATAGGTCTATGGATTGAAATATATTATTCGAAGTTCGAGCATATACACAGGGGACCGCAGAAGGATCCTTACCTGGCTACATCCCAACGGCGACGTCTTACAGCTTTAGAGGGAGATAGATTGGAGGTACTGGACTTGCATCAAAGATGTCGGTGCTGGCTGACACCCGTCGCCTCAAATTTGGAACTTTAGAATCAAATGGGGATTGCCTCGACACCTAATTCAGGTCCAGGAGGAAAGAAATCTATGTTTGAGTTCCTGCTGAGAACATCGGTGGATCCAGTCGCATATAAGAGCCGGTTAGACAGCTAGACATCACTACCTTTTGATTTCCCGCCTCAGATGTACTGGCCCAGATTCATCCTCACCTAGATTGCCATCGCCGCCGTGTCGGCGTCCGCAGCACCAGCAAATGCAGGTCCTGCGCCGGTATGGAACTATTGCCATCTTTGAATGCTCGAACTGACCCCATCCACAGCGCGCGTCAGCGAGTATTGAAGTGTGTTCCGGCTCACTCGACCCACCCGAAGGCTGCGCATCTCTTCCCATCGTCTCGGACAGCTGCATCAACTTTGTCGGAGGCCTCACCTTCTTCAACAAGGAGGTTTCCTCAGCGGAAGTTCCCGGGGGTTCGTCTGTAGTTTCTTCGAGTGAGGGCCTACCTTGGGCATCCGCATTTTGAGATTGACGAATTTCATGTTCAGGAATTTTGGCTGCCTTTCCGAGGGAGGGGAAACTCTCGATGTCGTGCTGTTGACCGGCGGCTCGTGGAATCTGCAAACCGCACAAGGAATTAGTGGTACTCAGAACTTCGAAGACTTGACTAGTTCGCTCAGCTGCTCACCCGTTTAACGTGAAATTTAACTCGAATTTATCGAGAATAGTTCCTTCCAGCCCTATACATCGGATTACTCACATGACTCAAGGGCAGCAGTACCTCAATATGTCCGTCCGACGTAGTGTCTATCTAGATCTGGATTCCGGTCCCTGGGGCCTGAAGGCTGCCGGCCGGCGCCTGCGCTCGGCCACTATGACCTGTTGGCCACCTAGACTCTGACTAATATGTTGAGTATCCGACGCCGCTTCGTTTGGCCGCCGCAAAGACACAAAGCAATGTTGTGGGACGAGAGGAAGCCATCACGGTGGCGGTGTGCGGCTCCGAAATTCGGCAAATGCCGGTGCTCCCAAGGGGGAATCAACTTTAAAAAAACGTATATCCACTCCGAAAGTGTTTTTAAGCAAAATTTAGGACCCCCCCCCCCCCTCCCCCCCTTTATAAGGAAATTATTTCCCACCCCTGTCCCGGCCCGATCTAGCCGGCTGGCTCGGCTGCAGCAGGACAGTTGAAACTTGCGGGCAGCTGTGCTACTCAAGTCTGCTCCTTAATTTTTACAAGCCTGAGTCATCCCTTGGGAAGCAACCATAATGCTGGGACCCTCACAATCATATCTCCAGATATTTCCAAGCAAAAAGGGAGCTAAACAAGCACCCAGCGTTCTGTCTGGGCTCTCCTCAGCTTTCCTCTGTCTGCTAGTTAGTCACACAATTCAATGGTGTATGGGTGGTAGCAATTTTCGGACATGGCAGGCTATAGACAGCGCACCTGGCACTGTGAATGTCTATCCGACGGGTTTGGCTCGGGTGATTGACACTGATTGTGATCGAGACAGCCCAATCGGGAAGTTCCCATCAATCTTAGCCGTTTTGTTGTGCTGGTGGGCTCAAAACTCCTTCTGAACCCCTGTAGAGTGTCAGATCATGTTGAAAGGCATTTGTAAACATATTTGAACTCTTTTTGAAATACATGACAAAAGTTTTTTTAAGTCCTCCAGAGGACCCCCCCCCCCCACCCTATATATAAATATTTATTTTTGAGTCCCCCTTGGGTGCTCCGCTTTTTCTGACTTTGCATCTTTGGCCGCACCATTGATGCAGCGCGGGTTTGCGACATAACCGAAATTTCTGGCGGCTGCTTTTTCTCTTTTGACGCGTTGCAGTAGCAAACCCCGGGCCTTGGCATGTTTGAGGTTGGTCCAGGACACTCCGGTAAAACGACTCGAAGATCGGCGACCATTTGGTAGAGGCAGAGCAAGGAACTACAAGGCGAGGTTGGCGCACGAGCCAAGGCGAAATCGGAGTCTCCTTCAGCTGTCGAATCCATGGTCTCGAAGCTTGGAACGAATTCCACAGTTAGGAGCCTTGGGGTCATCCATGCCCCTCTCCAATTTCTCCAGGCGGCTACGTATAAATGCCCCCTGGCCTCACCTTTCAAGATGTTTGAGGTAAATGTCGCCGCACTTGACAACACTCTTTTGCACATTGCATGGCAACTGTGACGGCAACAATGTTCAGCCCGTCGTCTGATCATCCGGTGCCTAGGCAAGACTGTTGGACCAGCCACGGCTGTTGGTAGCTTGGGTAGGTTTTAGTTTTCTTCTGCGCTGGCAGAATGAAAGCCTTTCGCAAGTGTTCCAACACCTGGTCATCGGACACGAAGAAACATGGTTCTAAGCCTGGTTTCGGCGATACGCGTGGTGGTAACAACAGCCACCCTGTCCTCTACGACGTCGCTTGAAGGACGAACTGCGAGCATTTCAGCTACGAGATGCCTTCAAGCGCGACTCCATATTTGTATCTTACTTGTGCAACTACGCGTTCGGTGCGTCTCTCATACCGAGGTTAGCAGTTGACACTAACGAGTCAAGGATTTGCATTTGTATCATGTTTGCATTGCTGCTATCGCACCTCAGCTATCGAAAGCGCTATCCCGCCTGTTTCTGCCGGAAAAACTGGGGCTGGGCGATGAGGACCACACTGTGGGCGTGTTTAGAGACCGCATATTACCTTTTCGTCCATGCCGCACTATACTGAGGGAGTTGCCGTCGTCGCGCCGTCGACGTTTAATATTCGATGGTCGTTGGTAGGTTGAATCCAGATCATGATGGTTATCATGACATATCGAACGACTTTTCGCAACAAGCCTTCAAGCAACTTGAGGAATCTCGAGCAGATCTGGAGCTTGCACTGTTTCAAGTTTCTCTACCCAGTCGCTCTCACGCACCTCGCCATGAAGCTTCCAAGCCGAGTTACAACCTCAAAAAAATCGGGTCCTGCTCATGGAAAGGTAGAAGCAAACTGGACAGCTGTCATAACCCTCTTGACACGAGACCAGATACCCGATAGCTGCGGAGAACATCTGCCGGGGACCGCGCGTCGACAAGCCGGTCTGTTGGATACTTACCACAGGTCCCGCAGCAACATTTAACTTTCTGGTATAAAGTCCAAGCATGCGACAAACACTCTGCTAAACCGCGACATCGAAATGAAAATAATCATTGTCGGTGCAGGAATCGGTGGCGTCGCTGCATATCATGCCCTCCGCAAGCACCTCGCCGACGCTTCACCGCCAGTCTCAATCCTCGTACTTGAATCGCATGAAACCACCGCATCTGTATCGTCCGCCATTGGAGGCGGTCTCGGTCTCGCGCCGAATGGCCTCCGGGCCATTGCATCCATCTCCTCGGACGCCGCAGCCTATGTCGAAGAGCGTGGGTGTCCTGGTGAGGTTATGACTTTCCGAAACTCGAAGGGAAAGCTGTTAGGAAAATTTCGGATCGGCCGTAAGGCGCGGTACGGATTCGGTGAGCTCATGTTACCACGCGCAACGGTACACGATGCTTTGCTGCGAGAACTGGCGCCAGACGCGGTTGCTTGGAACCAAAAAGTGCGGTGTGTGAAGGAGGGGCCAGATGGTGTCGATGTTACGCTGGAAAATGGCACGGTTGAGAGAGCAGATCTCCTCATTGGCGCCGATGGTGTACGGAGCGTCGTACGGGAGGCCATCTTTGGTGAAAAGAACCATGCGGTTTACGAGTACGCATTCCAATGTTCCTCTCTCTGAAAGTCTCTCATCGACCTCCAGAGGTTTAACCGGTGTCGGCGGCTTCATCCCCATCGCCTCTCTATCCGCATCCCTCCAAGAATCCATCCGCAAGGACCCCGTCACAATGACCTTCGGTCCCAACGGTTTTTTTGGCTACTCCGCGACGTCTGCAGATAGCAACTCAAAGACGGCGCAGCTGATGTGGTGGTCGACATACGAGACGGCAGAGCCACCCCCGCGGGATACCCCGCGCGCCGCCATCCTTGATCAGCTCATCGCGCGCCACGCACACTGGGTCTCGCCTGCAGACATCCCTAGCCGACCCGTTTTCCGTGAGATCATCTCCCTGGGGTGCGCGGAGGCGCAGGTGTTGGTGCTCCCCGGGTACGTCACGCCCCGGCTCCCGCACTGGAGCAGCCTCTCTGGTTCGGGGCGAATTCTCCTCCTCGGAGACTCAGCTCATGCCATGCCTCCTCATGCGGGTCAAGGCGTTGCATGTGCCGTCGAAGACGCGTTGGCGATCGCGCTCCTGCTGAAACATTACCGGGTGTCGGCTCGTTTCAGCGTGGAGGAGTCGCTGCGGCGCACGGCGGAGGCGTACGAGGCAGTGCGCATAAAGCGCGTTGGAAAGATATTAGATTTGGCAAAGTACGGGGGTCAGTCGAAGAAGAAGCAGAGCTGGTGGCAGGAGAAAGTACGAGACTTTTTCGTGTGGCTGCTTTGTGAGTACCCTTCGCCTTATACTGGCTCGTGAGCAGACCTTAATCTCCGCCAGGTAAACTTCCAGAGTCTCTGAACGATGCCCAATTTGGGTATGATGTGGAGGCTGAGATTGCCAAGTACATTGCAAAGTTTCACCCAATTTGAACCAAAGGAGGATAGTATTCTCAGCTATGGTCGACCATTTCCATTTAATGTGTCATCACTGAGTACAAAATTGCATCTTGATACACTCGTTGTACACTCGTTGTACACTGAGCCAATATTTCCGGATTGCAATGTGGTGAACCCTTCTCCCCGTCCAGGTGTGAAATGTTCCAAGCTCAAGCTTACACGCTGATATACGCTGCTCAGAAACGGTAGTTATACTTCGTTCCGAGACTCTGAATGGATTGTGTGTGTAGTCACTCGGGTTCCCGTTTTCCGCACTGTATCGGTAGCGACGCTTGCCCCTCGTCAAGTTCTGCGGACATGCGATGTCCGAATTAATTTCCGAGCTGCTGCGCGAAGGTATGTTAGTTGGATGTTGGGGGCTTTTAAACCCAAAGCTGAATGGCAGAAATCCAAGACTTGGTGAATACTGAATCCAAGTCAGCTTAGCTTCATACTCACACAACCGCAGGATGATAATGTTGATTATGGCAATGGAAGCCGTCTTTGGTCAGGGTGCGTTACTTGGGCCACTTTGAAGGCCGCAAGTTGAACGGTTGAAATACTGCCAACGATGATCGATGATCCCTTATCTCTTAGAAGCTCAATGAGTCGCCCGCAGATTTCAAGTTACTGAGGGCCTGCTGCTTTATTTGGCTACAATTGGGATGTTTCTATGGTGTTTGTCATTGGTGGCATCTGGCTTCCACTCTCAACGTGTTGTATTATCCACCTCATCATCTGCAAACGATGGCCGGGGATCAGTCGTAGCTCAAGACCAAGAAGTCGACGGCAGCATACCTCCTAAAGGCCATTGAATCCATCCCTGCCGGCGCCCACGGCACACATGGCGGTTCAACCTCTTTGTGTTCGAGAAAAAGCGTTTACAGCGCGTGCATATGTGGTTGTGTTTTTTGCCGTGCAATGTGACCTCGTGCCGCTGGCGGTCGTGCTCACGGGTGAAAGTCTTGCTGCACCCTAGTGTACAGAGTAATACTTTAGGGACTTTCGCGTTGTGCGTACGCATGTGAGTCTCCCGCGTATGCAGGCTCGTCAAGACGCGATCGCAGGTTGGGTGCAAGCACGGGTACTGAGCACACCCGATTTTCCCGCTCTCAGCAGGCTGTGTCGCGTCCGGCTCAGAGAGTGGACTTTCGGGTGGCCCTGAGTGGATGAATGTTGTGTTCGAGGGTGAGGAGCAGCTCGAGCTGGAAGTAGAGGTGGGGGAAGATAAGTTGTGGGTATCGGACCACGGGAATGGGGAGTCTATACTAGTAGCCCCGTAGTCTGATGAAGGAGTAGAGCCTGCATCAAAGTATGTGCTTGGCGCGATATCCATGACTGAAATGCTTTTAGAATCCGCGAGGAACCACGCCAATATCAGTAGGACTCACGTCGAGAGAAGTGGTCAAGGGTGCCGTCGTTGCGACCACTGGCACTCATATCTGGGAACATGCACCTTGGGGTAGAGTTGAAGTCCAAGTAATCCAAATCTCCAGACAAAATTGGAGATGAGCCGTCGTTGGCGGATGCACTGGCCATGAATGCAGGAAAATAATCGGGTGTGTCGGAAGAAGGGAAAGACATAGAATTGATGCCATTGTCCATGCTGGGCCTCAAGGTGCCGCCGTCGGAGTTCTCCATATTTCCGTCTGAATCAAGGCCTGAGGTTAGGACAACGGAGTCGGCGACGGGACACAGGCGTCGCGCTAGCTCTCCTAGAGTAGCGGAAATACTGAGCATATATCCGTTCTCTGCCGGGACGCTCTCGAGAATAAGATTTATGCTGGCCCAGTTTTGGGGAGACTCCGAGGGGACACTATGGTTGTTCGCATTTGGCTCGAGTTTGAAAGATAGGCAGCCATCGACGTGACCAAGCCTGATAGCGAGTCGAGAAGCCAGGAGGTCCTCCACAGGAATGCTGAGAAGCATTGTACGAGGGGCACGAATCTTGACTCCGGACTTTAAAGTCACTGCGGAGATCCAATTGGGTTAGCCCAACTAAAAGGCCTTCAAAAAACTACTTGCGTACGAGTGTGTTTTTGAGTGTTTAATTAGCGGCATCTAAAACATGGGAACAAATCGCGAATACGCCGGGTGGCGGTGGAGCTCGCGGGCCCGGGTGGATCAGCGGCGGGCGATGGTTGTCCATTCTGGCGCTGAAAAGGTCCGCCAGGAAAGCTGGACTGAAAAGCAAAGAAATAGAGTTTTTGATGTAGAATGCCCTCTAGCAAATAACACTACGGACATGCAGGGCTCAATGAGAATGTGTACAAATCGACAATCCCAGGAAATGCAGGAACCGGAACCCCAGGCGCACCGGTCAAACATATCCCGGCATGTATGACGAAAACTCAATTGCGGTTTGACTATAGATGGCCGAGGACTGATGGGACTAGCCTGGAATAATTCTACTTGGCGCCCGCGGGCAATAAAAGCATCCGTGATCTTTCCGGCGCGACCATTTAGCAGTTAGCACTTTGAACCAAATTTATTGGTGCTTAAGTATCTTGTAGTAAACTTGGTATGCTGAACACCCTGGAAAATTGGTCGTTTCGGAATCATTTCCAAAACTTCAAGTTTTGGAAAAGAATCTGGGAGTGTCGAAACTAAAAGTACTCACAACGGTTCCGAAAGAGCCGAAACCGTTTCCGATTTCTGCGCTGACTAATCGGCGCGCTCAGGTGCGCTCCGGCCCGAGAGCAACTGGCAGTTGGGATTGATGGCGAATGTGGCATGATCGGTGGCATGATCGATAGCATTTCGCCAAACAAATAACTTGAGGCCATCAACGGCATAGTTGTGGCGGTGTTGCCAAGGTTTAGTCCCGTTGTCTCACACCTCCATACCCATCTCCAAAAAAAATAAGGAGGCCAGTGAGAGCCAGTTTAGGTCCAGATCTGCCAAATGCAGCCCTCAGGCATCTCAATCCGCCCATTACGAGCGCGACAGGGTAGTAGTCACGCCATGTGACACCCAGTGATACCCCGTGATAATTACCCATTGGCTGTCTTGTCGGACTCTCATTAGGTATCACTGTGACTCGCAAAATAGATCCTATAATGTGCAGGAGCACTCTAACATGCATTTGTACTTATTATCTCTTGCTATACATACTCTAGAAACCTAGAACAGAAAATTAGCCAAAACAGAAAGCAAAGCTTAACAAACAGCTCGCGAGGTAGTAGTGTGGTCAATAAAATTGTCAGAATAACTCAGGAAGAATATAAACAAATTATAGAGAGAGGCGCCCAGAGGCATGTCTGAGTATGGAATAGGAGGATTTCAAACTCCGCGAAAGCGTGCCGGCTGCCGGTAGCATTGATGGGAGCGTGATCGTAGCATAAATTGTAGCATTCCCAACTCCCAGTTTTTGTGTCCGGCCCGGCCCCACCGTTTGAAACTCGAAGTTCAGAACTTCCAGCAATAGTTTTGGTTTCGTGAACAGTGTCGGCAGACCAGAAGCTTTTTAGTTTCAGAAACAGAAACATTTCTGGAGGCCCCGAAACATCGAAATTTCCGTAGTGGAATGTGCCGAATATGACGGTCTAAACGTTGCATAAATCAAAACTGAACTTTTTTTTTCGACTTTCCAAAACTTTTTTTCCTGGGACCTCGGAATGCCTCCATACTGCACTCCTACATGCTAGGTGAGTGTAGTAACATTGCTTGCCAGAGGAATAGAGGCCTTTTTGAATACAACTGGCGTGAGACACCTTGTCGGCCCAAGGCGGCCGATCTTACACAGCCACCCGATTGGCAGGTGATCAGCAACCGTCTCAACTCCCAGTCAGAAAGATGAGCTCGCTGAGCTTTAGGTTCTACCAGTGTTTTGTTAGCAAGGATTCCCCACGCTCCCATCAATTATCAAGTCCTTCCAGTTGAGCTGAAGCTGGCGCGAGGTCGGATCGGGTGATCATAAGTACTTACACCGATCGCCGCGAAGTCTGAATGTGCGAGTGCTTAAGAAAATTCAAGAGGTGGTGCCCACCACACAAACATCTCATTCATTTATGTTCCAAGCAAAACTCCCTTCGAGGGACGTCTCAGGACAACACCAGGGTAAGACTC
Organism: Mycena galopus ATCC 62051; assembly: GCA_014925785.1. NCBI lineage: Eukaryota > Fungi > Basidiomycota > Agaricomycetes > Agaricales > Mycenaceae > Mycena > Mycena galopus. The sequence goes on from WIQG01000235.1 coordinate 10,647, forward strand.
AAGAGAGCGTCGGTTCGACTTTGTTGCCGAGACATCTGTCGATCACGCGGCTGTGTAACGTCGGCCGCCCTGAGCCGGAATGGCGTCTCACGCCAGTTGGTCTCAAATCAGACTCAAGTAGGCCTCCATTGCTCTCGGAGTGAGGTACTATATTCATCTAGTATGTAGGGATGAGGTATAGAGGCATTCTAAGGTCCCAGGAAAAAAAGTTTAGGAAAGCTAAAAAAAAGTTCAGTTTTTGATTTATGCAACGTTTAGACCGTCATAGCCGAAGGCGGCAAGAAAAAAGAAAAACCCTAGTACTTTGTTAAACCGCCAGAAGTTTCCCGTGCTCGCATAGTAAGATTACGAGCAATCAAAACCCGTTCTCGCGTTCCAGAATTCTGATTCGGCGGCGAGAAAGGCCAATTGCCAAACCTGAGTGTAGCTCATTCCAACGGTGGTTTCACTGAAGCCTCGCTATCATTTCCGGCTGTGCGTTTCTCGTATTCACAAACTTTGACATTGACTACACGGCGCCGTATTACGGCGCTGAATTTTGTTCCATGATGCATCTAAGTATCACCTGATGGAAAAGAAAGTATGACCGACGGGTTCGTGCTATAAATGTGTCTGTTTTTAGTTCCAGCACCATCCCATTATCATGAGAGCATTTTTAGAGCAAGCGAACAGGCTGGACTCACATGTAGCGTTGCAGCAACTTTTGGCGCTTTGCCTGCCACACTGGTTTGATGGGATTGATGCGGGCTCGGCATTTGCTTGCCGATGGCTTGATCAGGCCAAATCTTTATCACGGGCTTCACTTCTTACAGCATGGTGGCCGGCATGTCACGACCGTCCAAACTGGGAATGACCGCATTAGTTCCGCTTTGGCTAAACGAAGCGCCGTGGACCCACAGGACCACAGCAGACCCTTTGTATGACGAACGACGCCAACGACTCCAAGCCACCCCCGCCGTACAACGCTGACAAGATGAGCGATACGAAGAAAGAGCCTGCCACTGGGTCTAAGCCTGAGCCACGCTACTGTGAGTTGGGAATGCTCATCCACCGGCGAGATGTGTCGACGTCGATTCCTGGCAGTGTATTACCGCGTATACAGTCCTGATGGCGCGATCCCCTCGAAGACCGCCTTCGATCCACGCAATCCATTCATAGGTCGCATCGCAGCAAGATCGGTTCCACCTCCCCACAATGCCACGTCGCTAAAGCGTTGCTTCGTTAAAGCGGAGAATATCACCGACCCTGACGGATCGAGGACGTTGTTATATCAAAGTCCCGACGCAAGCTACTCACTGCAATCGACAGATAAAGTAGCGATTGTTGGCCCCATTGATGGTGCCACACCAGAGACCGCTTTCGCGCTTGTACTTCAGGACGAGCTTACACAGGGTGAAAATGCCGCGATTAACTGCCTCGATCTATCTAGCAGGTGTGAAGAGAATCCAAAATATTGTAAGGCCTCTTCGTCTGTCGCGCGGGTACCGCAACTCATGTGTGTCGTTCAGTGTATTATCGGTTGTTCACTCAGACCGCCGAGGACTGCTCCAAGGTTGCGTTTAATTTGGATGATCCGGCCCTGGGACGTGTCGAGAGAATCCTCGTCTCCCCTCCTCATGAATCTGCCTCTCTCAAGCGCCACATTGCGAAAGTGGAGAGCAAACCCATATATGCCTTTTCTGCCTTATTCAAGAACATTTCGGCTCTGGAGGCATTGCAGGACTTTTCAGATTTGCCGCTGATGAAGAATGGCAGTCCGGGATGGACGGAAGACGAGCCAATGGTGCTCGTCCAGCCAGAGCGTCGAGCGGGACTGTACAACCGCCCCATCAAGGTCCTCTCCAACAGTCACATCAGGAGATCTAATGTAGCGGTGGTCCTGCTTACTTGTCGTGTTCTTTTTTTCATGATACCGACAGGCACCGGCGGTCGGGGCAGTCGGTAGTAGCGATGGTGTTTGCATTTCTGGTCGGCGCATCAGCAACAGCAGGGTGTACAGCTGTCAATTTCCGACAGGGTTTGAGTGTGAGATGGCATCTTGACGAAAACCGTTAATGTTTGCTCAAACGATTTTGCAGATTTCCCCGCTGGTAATTCCTTTTTTTTCCTTCGCCGTGATCTATATATAACTTCTCCAACAGATTATATCAAATTCCTCGACGAGTAATTCCCGGAGAAATCTGCCACAAGCCTCGTTCGCGTCCCAGCGACAGTTGTAAATTTATTTTGGTTACTGTCTTGAATGAATATTACGTGCGACAGATTCTCATTATTCACTGTACTGCCACAGTCTCTCAACGTCGCAACGGATTGCGGACGTTCACCAGAAAAATGTCAGGTCAGTCCCCAAAATCCGGGCAGCCGAGTTGAACCACCTCCGCCACATTTCTGAGGGTCGTTTATTCGGCCTGTTCCAAAGAAGAGTTTCTAGACTTCTTGACCCCTCTGGTTCTGTTTGTACAGGGGCGCGATATTCGAGAAATATTCGAATGCGTCGTAGCGTTCGGCGTTATCGGGTATATCTAAGGTGACAAATGCCGGGATCCGTTGGTGATGCGGGTGATGTTGTTTTTCAAACCCCGCCATCTTCTCTTTCAAGTTGTTCCTCCGCTCATGGCTAAGCATTCCGCACGCATTACTGCCCAGTGCTCCTCGTTTGCCTCTATCAAGTTGGGTGCATTCCATTTTCTCCGCCATGCGCATCCGCTGACAAGTGTCCACAGAGAGTGGCAACGGCTGCATGCGCCCAGATTGTTCAGAGTGCACCGGTGGAAATCACAAACGACACTGCAGAACCCAAGCTCCACTGATTTCTCCCCCTTTTATTTGCTCTCCTTGATCCCTCCACATCCCAGCGAAGCGGACGTCGACATCTGATCCTCGCACGACGTCCAGCATGCGCACGGCTCACTAGGCCCCGGAGATCATTCACCATTTCGACATACTTCCCGCGGCACAACCTGCACTGGGGTCGCGGGCATTCGTCTGCCTGCAGTTTCTTCTCGCATTCCAGGAATACCCGTCCACTGTCACCGGGTTCTGCGACAGAGAGCTCCGCGTCGGTTTCATTCCATTTTCCAGAACATTCACCGAAGGTCTGCCGCATTAATACTCGCGATTCTTCGTGGTATTTGGCCAAGCGTCGAAATTGTTCTTGGAGTCGAGGAGCTGAAGCCGCTAGGCTGGACTGGCTGTTCGCATTCTTACAAAACCCAGAGAACCATGGTCACTAATTACCACGTCGAAATGAACGAGGGCGCGCTGAAGACACTTTAGACACTCTCGCTTGACTTGTGTTTGAGACCATCTCTCTTGGCAAGCCTTCTGAGGAGATCCCGATACCTCCGGAGAATTCCGAAATTTTAAACCATATGCATGTCCTCGATTTTGTGGTGGCATTTGACACCTTGGATCCGAAGCCGACCGACAAACTTCCTCGTTCGGAGCACTGGCATCCCTGAATCTGGTTGAACTTACCATCGCTTTAGGCGCCCTTATTTCAACAATGACCGCTGATAGGACATCTGCATTGTGTCATTGCTGATTTTTACAAGATTTCTAACCTATCGATCAGACCTTTTGGTCGGATACTCATGAACGACGGACGACGGACGCATGGAGCTGCATGTTATGCTCCTGCGCGAAGGGGAAGCCGTACGCTTTGGGTTGTTTCCCTACGCACCAATAGTGAGGTCGTGAGGGATGATTACGGAGTGCTCTTCTGCAAAACGGGACGCCTGGGTTAATGACAGCGTTCCGAGGTCGGCGGGTATCATCGAGATTCACCAGGACAATAAGACAGTGGACGGGATCTATCTTGGTACGAAACTCCGGCTTACTCACTTTTTCTTCGTCTTCCTGTGTATCGACACAGTCCAAGCCATTACCAGCTTTCCTTTGTTATCCGTTGCCAAAATCTGGTTCTCGGATTTGTGTGCATTCTTCTTGTGCGCCCTCCCTTTTCGTTTACTAAACGCCGAGATCTTCAAGGAAAACGGAAGGGAACAGAAGACTATCGCGCCTCCCCAGAACGGTCCATCTTTCTGGCTATACATACTCGATTACATTCGACGTTTGCGATGCGGAGGGTGCTCGTGGTGCACTGTGTTTATAGGTATCAAGGGAAATGCCTGCCGTATTCACCTGGGCGAGATCTTTGGTGCGGTTCGGTGAAAAACCTATTTCACTACCGCTCGGCGTACACCGCCAAAGTGCCGACATGCTGTGCCCAGCTGGCCCGGTCATGCAACAGACGCATGTAGCAAAAGCTGGGTTCAAGTTCATGACCAGCTGGTAACCAGCTGAAGCTCCCCAGCTGAATTTTCAGCCTCCACCCAGCTGACTACACATGTGTATCTGATATGACCCTAGGTGTGGATGCCAGCTGAATACAATATGCTATGAGGGGGTCTTTAATCCGAGTAATCATCGTCCGAAAAATTATACAAATCTTCCTTATCCTCCTCTGAGTCTGGTGCGAATATCTCCTCATTGTCCCCACTTTCATCTGACATCACCAACGCCTCTTCCGCCCCCGAGGTCCTTCCAATTACGCGCCTGGCTCTGGTCGCCACCATGGTGTCAATCTGAGACGGGGAAGTAGTAGCCCGTAGAGCACGGGCGGCGCTTGTTTTCCTCCGTTTCGGAGGGGGCTCCTGCTCCTTATCAGGCGAAGCCTTTCGCTTTTTTGATACCGCAGCCGCTTTCAGTTTAGTGCGCCGGGTGTCAAGTGTAGCACGCAATGCCGTCGCCATTTCCGTGTGATGTGCTTGCCGGTCTGGGTCAAGGAACAGAGGTGTCGGTGCGATGATACTGCGTGGAAGGGTTGCGCGGAGGAGGTGGGCATTGTGAAATGCATGGGAATTGATGAAATACCGTTCAGGGGAGTTATGAACAATAAAATTCTCAATCTGATCAGATTCGACACGCTCCTGATTCTTCAGGCGAACACCGGTGGCCTCGCATTTTGCTGTACAGCAGTCATGCTGGACATTCAGTTTGAATTTGAATTTCTGTTGAACTGTTACTCAAGGGATTTTATTCGGAGGCTCAGGTTTACCTTCGCTGGAAATATGGAGAAAATGATTTCGGAGTCTCGACGCACAAGAACCGGCATACCAATTCGTTCATCACGAGTTGAAAGCAGTTGAAACAGTTCCAGAACAACAAGAACTTGCAAATCCTTGCCATTGAGAATGTCGGAGATGCGGCCGCATATTGTGGAGTTCTGATAAACCAATGGTCAAGTTAGCTACTGACAATACTCAGTTGAGCAACCGTTATTTACCGGAGCAGTTGAGGACTCGGAAACAACCCACGAGTCAATAAAACATTCACTGCATTTTGACAGGTTCTGGACCCACCTTAGCCCAGGTATGCCGAGGCTTTGCCCTGCTTTGCCGAGCTGCCAAGCGGCTGTGTCTAGGTTAGCCTAGACACCCTGAGACACCTCGGCAAAGGCTCGGCATACCTGGACTGATGGGTTCCAGGCTAGGTCCTAGGAACCATCAAAATGTAGTGATTTCTCGTGGGACTCGCTCGTCACGTAAAGACATTTTGTCCAACTTGAATCCGGAGAGTAGTCGCCAAAATTGAGAGCACGCTGAGCACTGGTTTCACAAAGTTTGTAGCTTGCTCTCTGCTGTTGACCTCGGGTCAATGGTAACTCTTTTACCGCTCCTGAAAATGAACACAATTAGAAGGGATCAGATCAAAGGGAATTTTCATGCCATGCACAAAAGTTTCCTTCTCGGTCCACCCAAGAAGCCGTTGGAGCAATGGGTGTTTACCCATAAAATGGCGCACACCAGGGCCAGCTTGCTGCCAGTTATCCGCACCATGTTCCCACCAGCCGCCTGTTAAGCGATGCTTCAAGCCTTCTTGATCTCCGAGCTGAATCGCAATGTCACGGCTAGGAGCGAGGTGGTTCGAAAGAATGGAACAATAGCGAAAGATAGCGTTGAAACACTCGAAGACTTCCGTCATTACGCCAATCAAAGGCCCAAATTCAACGACATCCTCATCGAGGTGCGTAAGGAGATGGTACTTGACCTTTGTAATGATTTTGGAGGGATCAATCATGGCCAATATATCGAGGACATTTGCGACCGCAACTTTAAGGTCTCGCTGGAAATTATTAGATAATTGTGGTGATGCGGACTGCGAAAAATTACGCGATAGTGTTCTAGGTCTCGAATTTCAGGAACCCACAACAGAGCAGCGAGCTCACCGGTTGCCTTCCAAGCCATGAATTTATGATCAGTGACAAGGCCATGCACGTGGAAGATGTTCGTTTGCACGATAGTTTTGAATTGACGGCCAATCAACGAGCCAGCATATTGCATGATATAGTTGGATCTGATCGGATGAATTGACAGTCCGTCAGTGTTAGTGGATTGAAGGCGAAGCGCGTAGGTTTTTTTCTGCTCGTCCGACCAGGGTTTATGAGAAACATGCCATATGTACTTCACCACACCAAGCAAGATAGTGTGAAGTAGTTCAACAGGTGTGTCTCGTATCGGATCAAAACCTATAACAATCAATAGCGCTACTTGAATGAAGTGATAGACCACAACCTTTTGTTGTCAAGAATCCACTGTAGAGCATATCCTTATTGGTGCGAGCCCATTCGATGAGTTCCAGTTCAATGTCCGTGGTGGAACGTGTTGGTTCATCTTTTTTCATTTCGTGGAATTGAGAGATCAGGTGGTCAATCCAGTACTGGGTATACATGTCCTTGACTCCAGTGTCTGTTTGTGCGTCTTTGACCCGCTTGGCAACACCAGAACAGGCGAGTTGGACCTGTATGGCGGTCAACGTGTTACTTTAATAAAAAGGGGTAAAACATCATGTTTTTGAGGGAACAACTGTAAATTCCAGTATAAACAAACAAAAACTTTGAGACTTTTCTTGTTGAGGAAACAGTCTTTCATGATAAAGTAAAAAGTCTTCGGTTAAATCATCCTTTGAGAAACAAAGTCTTTTGCACTTTGTTGACTAAATGTTTTATTCTTGAACTTCACAAACTTTTTGTATTGACGGAAGAAACAAACATTTGGTCTGCACCAAAACTTTTGTCGAAGTGGTGCACAAACTCTAGGGTTACCACAGCCACTCAGCGTGATCCGGTCAATCAAGTGTGATTGACATATTCTGCTCTGAGTCACCATGACTTCGTCGCTCTCAATTCCACAGGAGCTCATACACAGCGCGCTCGAATACCTCTCTGAAGACATTGAATCTCTATCCCAGTGTGCCCTAGTGGGGCAGTCTTGGCTGTATCCTGCCCAATCGTGCATTTTCCGCACAATTTCTCTTGGGGTGGGCCTGCAGGATGGGCTTGCTCTAGGACTTGTTGACGTGCCGCCTTTGGGGCCCACAATAAACCTCTACCCCCTCTTCCACAATCTCCTAGTCGACTCTCCTCATCTTGCATGCCACATCCGAACGCTTCACCTTGGTCTCCGTCCACTGCAGTCTGAAATATCTGCCAGCATCGCAGCATTATCAGCAGACGACTGGGCCAAGATTGAAGAATGTATCGTTGATTTCCTACCTTTGCTCTGTGGCAAGGGATTGGAGTCCTTGGGGTTATTTCCCTGTGGACCAGGAATACATGTATTCCAGTTGCAACCCCGCATTTGTACAATGCTTCAAGCTCTATTTCCCAATTCGTTCAGCCTTTGCAATTGGAAGTTTGCAGATTGCTCAGCTCTCATTTTGTTGCAAAATTCCTCCAGTAAATCCCTGAAATTTGTGGATTGCGAGTTTATCCCTCCTCCTACCCAATTCCCAGCGCCTACAGCCTACAACCTTGACACCGTTACACTTGATCACTGCCAAGGACTCCTGGTGTTTTCAAAACATTGGGTTCCTGCTCAGCAGCCATACACGCAGTACATGGTTGTCGCAATCAATGCTGCATATATTTCGGAAACTGCCAGGATCATCTCCAACTCCTTGTCTGAGATAGCTCGATCAGTTCATCGGTGCTTGACTATCAGTTTTGGCCATAGTGAGTGCGAGTTCAATCCCGTTCAAAACAAATTTACTGATAAACCCAGTTTGTGCAGATTCCCCCGTTCTCTTCAGCCTTAGCCCATTTTCCCACCTCGAAATACTTCATCTGGTATTCGCCGATAATAATAATACCTGGAGCGGTCAGATTTCAATGGCATGGCTTGAGACCGCCTTTGAGGTCATTTCCCTTCAGAACAGGCTCACTCTTCACCTAACGATTGCGACAATATTCTCGCGTCAAGCAGAATGGGAATCCCGCTTGCATTCACAGTTGCACAACAACCCTACAGTACACATTCGAGAACACAGCTCTCAACCCAATGGCTTCGACGGCCGTATTGTTTCTTATGTCTTGCGCTCTCCCACACAATTCCCTTGACTTTCTACTTCAATACATACATTCTAGCGCAAGTACTACAGAATTAATATACTCCATTTACATGCTCTGTTCAAATTGTTAGGAAATTAATAAGTACCCTGTATGTTATCGACGTATCATGATGCGTTGAATTACATTTTCTAGCTCCTGCTTATTGATGCCGAGGGGGAAAGGGAAGTGAGTGTGATTAGCTAGGTTGGCGCCAGCCGTCCAAGACGCAAGTTGTTCTCTTGCAAAGGCCAACAAACTGGTGGTCATCGCTGCATTGTACCTCTCGCTCCACCGTTGGTCTTTGCACAAAAGATGTTCTGCAAATATGGCGCCAAATCCGATGAGCTCTTTGTCTTCCTTAGAAAGGAAGCTGTCGAGATGATTATAATACACCTCGAAGGCTACCCGAATCCCGATAGGGTCTGAGGCATGGATTTTGAAGCCCAGCAGTACAAGTCCCTTGAACGCACCGAGGGTCGGATTCTCCGCAATCCACGCACCCATTTCCGCAGCCGTGGGATGGGCGCAGATATTGAGAAAGGCGAGGTTGTTTGCGAGCTGCAGCGTAGTTAGGCCATTGCCCTTCACGCCGTTGATGCCTAAAGACTGAATCATCTGCAACCCTTCCAGCCACTTCCGACGAGGTATATCAGGGTGCTCATCCGGATCCTTGTTGAACAATTCCCTGGTGAAGTCCTTCCAGATACGCTTCACAGGCAGTGCGAAAGGTGGTCCGAATTTATTTTCATGCGAAATGACCTGACCACCGGTCCCTCGGATGGTCGGATTAACCGTAAGGTCATTGGCAGCTTGCCCCCACACGTTGGCATCGTCAAGAACGACATAATCTGCGAGCTTTTTCATTGAAGCCAACGTCGCTTTCGGATGACTCTTCAAGTATTGATCGATGACGGCCTTGTTTGAGGACTGGAATTCTTTGAAGGTGTCGATGCATTCATTGGCGTCGGCGAAGAAGAAGGTTTGCTGAGAAAGGAACTTCTGGGTCGTAAAGCCTTGGCCCGTCAACATCCAGGCGAGTAAATTCGAGAGCCCGACGTCTGTAGTCGCTTTTACACCTAATATATCTTTCAGTAATTAGGAATTCATGAGAAGACACTGCAGCAAACCTGGGATATGGCTTTTCAACAATCGAAGGTTCACGGATGCTGCACGAGCGGGATTGACATGATCCAGGTTAGTTCTCGAATCTGAGCCGGTAGCGGGGTTCTGTCCATCCAGTATTCGCCGCAAGGGCTGGACCACACCGCTGCCCTGCCGCATCTTACTGAAGGCTTCTCGTAGAATTATGGCTGGAATCGCAAAGAGGACAGGGGTTACAGAGGGATCCACCACCTCATCTGGTTGGAGGTTGACCACAGGAATGCACTTCCCTCTTGCCCCCTTCTTGGGGACTGGCCGCGGTCGTTGTTCGGGAGGGAGAGCGTGAGGATTGTCAATTTGGTCCTGGGATATGACATGACGCTGCTCGAGCTCAAGGGTTCGGCGATGAATGTACCGTGCCAGCTCTTCAGCATAAAATGGGATGTCAGGATCCAAGTCGATGATTTGTGCTAGTTTATCACGTAGAGGTCGCAAGGTGACTTCCCTCTTAGTAGACATCACTGCTGCTGCGAAGCGCTTGTCGCTGCTAAGGTTAGCAGGAAACATCCCGGTCGGACTAGTCAAGATCGGGAACACCGCGCCGGAGGCAAGAATGCTTTCTCCGCATGCATCAACAAGGCATTGAAGCACTGCGCCTCTCGAGACAAGCCGAGCATGCACATGTCTATGCTTCTCTTCTGCTACTGCTGCTGCTTTCCCTTTGAGCAGTTTTATAGATCGCCATTTGCCCCGTTTGCCTGAGTTCATCGACGCGTCGATGTCCGTCATGGGGATCCAAACAAGCTCACGACAGAGCAGCTCAAGGAGGCAACTGCGCGCTGACGTGAGAACACTTTCGTCGGTAGCGTACAATGTCTTGACTGGCGGCATTTCGACTGTCTTATTCTCGTCGGTGGTTTCGCGCAGTTCATATAACCCTTCGGGTACCTCCTCCAGTTTTGGGGGTGGCCATACCGCTGGAGTGGAGGTTGAGGAAGAAGGGGCGCCATTGATTGGAGCTGTGGAGGTCGACACCGAAATGGTCGGGTCTGCTGCGTCCTCGAGAGCAACAGACGGAGATACGTCCACCAAATAAGACTTCTTTGATTTCTTCTTTGGTGGTTTCACCTCTAGCTGCTGCCGTTGCATAGCCCGGACGTACAGCATTACATGGTCAGTCAGGAGTGCAAAGCTCGGGAAGTCTCTGTTTAGACTCGCCGGCCCCCGCGTATGTGCCAGAATAAGTGCATCCACAAGTGCGGGAGCGGTATCGGTCAACCACTCGTACACTGTAAGGAGGATGCGTCCGATCTCCCACTGGCTAGCGTGCTGTAGAATCGAAACCTGCTCCAGACTTTCGAGGAGCGGGGTGGCCAGCTGTACACCCTCGTAGAGCCTGCGAATTCGAATAACAGAGCTATTGTTGCTCATAGAGTCGTATTGCAGATAGCTCGAAATCCAGGTGTTTGTGATATTCTGCTCCCCGATTTGTGTCAAGAGGGTGGTCGGATTGAAAACACGAATCGAGGAGGCAGGAGTCGTCGTCACCATCCCCTGCAGAGTTTCAAGCTCCTGTTCGAGAGTGCTGCTTGAGAGCAGCTTTGCGCACGCCTCAAATGTGCAGCTGTCCTCGATCAGGTGCACAGCTTCCACATTGTCGGCTTTTTCCGCCTGCTCAGCATCTGAGTCCGTTGACCGGCGTCACTTTTGCTGGTGCTTCACTTTGATATGGTGTCATTTATTCCACGCCTTGAACATATCCTCTGCGTTCCTGCGGTCGGATTAGTACAGGGCTGTTTTTTCCTTTCTTGGAACACACCCAAATGCGTCTGCATGCAACCAACTATCTTCTGCGCTGGATGCGTATCCCTTCCACCGAACACGCCATAGTTGCTCCCCCTATGCCTTTCAGTCAATCACCATTGAGGAAAGAGAAATAAAGACACACAGATTTGTCCGAATACTCGACGATACCAGCAATCTCATAGTCGATGATACCGGCCATCTCTGCTCCAGCAGCCAGAGGCTCACCAGGCTGCACATCCTCCTCGTCCTTGTCCTCATTCTCTGAATCTGAATCGCTGTCCTCCTCCCCAGGTTGAACCTCCATCTCTGTGTTTGGATCTACGACTATGTTGTCATCGTCAACATCCATCCTCCCCCCCTGGTCGTTAAGAGATCCTCCATCATCCCCTGGATCGTTTTCTTGCTTGTGCTCACTGTGCGAATCAACATCGATCAAACTATCGTCCCCATTGTTCGGCAAATCCAAATCACCCCCATCAAAGTCGCTTGGAGGATCTGGAAAATCATTGTCATTGTCATCCCCCGGAAGGAATAACGGTTCAGGTCCAGTGGGCACATCAAGGACCATCTCCAATGCATCCGATTCAAGTGTATCGAGTGGTACGTCCGGTTCAGGAAGCAGCTGAGGCGGATCCTCCGAAATCATGTAGGCGTACATTTTGCGGAGTGCGCATGAGTCGAGTGGGATGTGCTGCCGCACATACTCTGCGAGCTTTGTTCGGTTTGGTGCTTGATATAACCTAGAACAAGATCAGACTAAGTATGGATTCAAGTTCGCAGGAATAGATTACCAGTCTGCCTCAGTCTCCGACACGCTCATTAGTGCACTTGAGCCTTGTATCCGGATTTTCCAGATTGTCTATCACTGAATAAGTACTGCAAAGAGGGAAGTGAGTATACTAAATTAGCGTACCATGCCCCCTACAAGCTCTCGTCCGACAATTTCACTGATAACATGGTGTGCTGGTTCGGTAGATTGAGGTGCCGACAACGATTGAATGGGACGTCGCTCTACGATGGAGAAAACCTCCTCGTTTAAATCCCGCTCCAGTTTGATACACGCTTGAACTGTGTAGTACATCTCCTTTGTAATCCGGATGAGGTACTTCGCGCTGAGCTCACGATGCCATGCAAAGTGTCGGTGCATCTTCATCACCCATTTTGCGTCGTCCTCGATATCGAGATCGAAAGGTGGAGGGCCGACAGAACAGACTTCCTTGTTCTCGTCGATGTATTTGATTTTTGAGAATAAGTCGGCATTGCTTATGTCGAGGAAGAGACCGCAATATACAAGAGCATTGCGAGCACCAAAGACGACTTCACGGCTAAGCCGGGTAAATCTATCAAAATCACTTCCCAGAATCGGTTTGCCGTGCTTGGCAAAACTGCGCGAGTGGATTTTGTGCAGAACAGGAGCACCCAGGTTTCCAAAAGTTATGGGCGGGGTAACAGAGAGCTCCGCACTGCAAGAAGCGCCAACCTCAGTCACATATGGGACCAAGAAGACACGTTGCGGCGGCGCGCACATGTTGTAGGTGGCAAGGACTGCCTCCTTGTCGATCCAGCCCTGGTTAGGACCAGCAGGATATGAAGGGGCAAATCCAGAGTGAAGATCATTGCCGCGAAAGACAAGATAGATGATCAATACACCTGTTTCACGGATGTACAGCCCACAGCGACCGAGCATGAAAGGCCCTGGATCTGCCCCTATGCCAGCTCGTTAGACGTAAATAGTGGGATGAATAACATAACGTACCTGGAGGTAGCCGCAGCAGGAGGATCCCCATTGTCCAGAATGTATAAGCGTCTGAAAGATCTGTATGCCATCGACCTTGCTGCGGGCCAATTGAATATTTCAGATCCCCAGTACCAGAAAAATTTCCCTGGAGACCAGTGGCCCCCGGACCGAGACCACCAAAGACGAAGATATTGTTATCGTCAGTGAGAAACTTTATCATCTCCCACTCGAACTTCAACAAGCAACAAGGCAGGATGAGCTGCTGTAGCTCGTGGACGACTGTCAATGTTCTCCGTATGACATGCTGAGCCATCGGAGTATCAGCTTGCACCGCCGGCTGGAAACAGCCCAACCCTTGGCCCTTCTCGACCATGGATGCCAGACTATACGAGCCATCCTTGGAATTTGAGCCTGGAGGAGGTTTGCTGGAGCGGTCGTTCCGCTTGAGCTCCAACTGATAGAGCGCGACAATGGACGGATCGTCTGGGGAGTCAGGGTGTCCGAATGCGAGCTCATATAGCTCTTTCTCGAGCATTCCAACTTTGTCCGCAATTCCATTGCCAAATTGCCTTAGAGATGCACTCGTCTGGGCGACGAACATTCCATTAGAATCGAAGGCGGGCTCGATTTCTGGGGGGTTTATGGTGCACAGTGCTCTCCGCCGAATCAGTGGCTTCTCAAAGACATGGAAGTCGGAATAGTAGACCTTCCCGCGGCGGTACGCAAGATTAGTCTCGAGATTGAAGCTGGGTGCCTGCGGATACCAGCAGTTTTTGGGCGGCTCTCGGCTAGGCGGGGGGGACTGGACAAGGGGAGGTCACCATCCTCATCGGTGGATGCATACTCGTCCCCCTCCCAACAAAACTCGCCAACGAGGGGTTCCAGTGGCTCAACAACCGAAAGTGGCATCCCGTACATTAATGGTGGGGCGGAAGCTGCAGGGAGATCTGGCATAGAATGAGCACTAACGCAGGCTACAGAGAGTATATCAACACACCTCCATCCCCAGTATTGTTCACCGAACGGGCCAACTGACTCTCCTGCTGAAGACCCGCAAGTATTGGCTCGATAATCGTAGATGCTGCACCACTTTTATTCCCCCGAAGAATGTCTTGCAGAACTTCTACAGTGACTTGAAGCTCAGGTAGTAAGTGGCCTGGGTTGCCTGGGGGGTTCTCCCGTGGCTTCCTCGTCTTGCAAGGTCATGGTATATACAGAGCTGTATGAAAGCAAGTCCCGCGATCTAGATTGGCATTTGATTGTCATTTGATTGTACAGCATGCGGAGTTTGAACTTCCGCCGAACCGGCAAGTGCGATGAAGACCTCGTCGAAACCATTATGTAATTCGACAAGGTCTTCATCGCACTTGCCGGTTCACCCGCTAAAAAGCTTGTTTTGGATAAATCCACCTCGTTCCAGGTAATGGACAGCGAAACTGGTGTGCTTGTGAATATCCCTGCCCTCAACTTCTGCACTGTTCTATTCCAACCTGGCGCACTGCATCCTCGTCGTCTTAGTGCAACAGCTCCCACAACAGGGCTGAGTGGTGGATTGTTCCCTATCCAAATCCAAAACAACTCATATCTCTGCGAAATCTGGCTCGTTTCACTCCATCCAAAGACCCACCCTCTCCGCTCGACCACCCCGAAGACGTTTAGCCTATCCGTTAGGTGTTTCAATGCGAAACACGTGCGCGGGACTGGTCCGAGTGTCGCAATTGCCTGCCTGCATTGCCACCCCATCCAAAACCACCTCATATCTCCGCAAAATCCGGTTCGTTTCACTCAATCTAAAGACTCATCCTCTCCGCCCGACCGCCCCGAAGACGTCTATCCTATCCGTTAGGTGTCGCAATGCGAAACACGTGCGCGCGACCGGTCCGAGTGTCGCAATTACCCGCATTGTCACCCCATCCAAAATCACCTCATATCTCCGCCAAATCCAACTCGTTTCGCTCAATCTAAAGACTCATCCTCTCCGCTCGAACTCCCTGAAGACATCTACAGTATCCGTTAGGTCTCACAATCCGAAACGCGTGCGTGCGACCGGTCCGAGTGTCGCAATTACCTGCGTTGCCACCCCATCCAAAACCACCTCATATCTCCGCCAAATCCGGCTCGTTTCACTCAATCTAAAGACTCATCCTCTCCGCCCGACCGCCCCGAAGACGTCTATCCTATCCGTTAGGTGTCGCAATGCGAAACACGTGCGCGCGACCGGTCCGAGTGTCGCAATTACCTGCATTTCCACCCCATCCAAAACCACCTCATATCTCCGCCAAATCTGGCTCGTTTCGCTTAATCCAAAGACTCATCCTCTCCGCTCGAATACCCCGAAGACATCTACCATATCCGCTGGGTCTCACAATGCGAAACGCGTGCGCGCGACCGGTCCGAGTGTCGCAATTACCTGCATTTCCACCCCATCCGAAACCACCTCATATCTCTGCCAAATCTGGCTCGTTTCACTCAATCTAAAGACTCATCCTCTCCGCCCGACCATCCCGAAGACGTCTATGCTATCCGTTAGGTGTTTTAATGCGAAACGCGTGTGCGCGACCGGTCCGAGTGTCGCAATTACCCGCATTTCCACCCGATCCAAAACCACCTCATATCTCCACCAAATCCAGCTCGTTTTGCTCAATCTAATGACCCACCCTCTCCGCTCGACCACCCCAAAGATGTCTACAGTATTTGGTTGGTCCTTGAATGTGAAACGGGTGCACGCGACCGGTCCGAGCAATCGAGTAAAAGTTTGAGAATAGGATGGCATAGGAAGGGGCAAGGTGTGATATCTGGTTGTCTCAAGCATCAGTATCGTTCAGTGTCCCAAAAACAACATTTAATTCAATCAATGTCTTCCTGCGAGCTACTGGAAGAGTCTGAATCATGGTCTACATCTCTTGCATCTCCAAGCTCAGCTTCCTCGAAAACCAAACTCCGTGTCATCGCATCCAGTCCTTGCGCAAATAAAATCGCCCGGGGCAGCCAAATATCCCGAGGGAGTGCAACAAGTATTTCTTTCCCGCGCATTCCAGGATTAATTGCCTCCAATGCTGGATAGGGGCCGTCCCACTCGTTTTCGAGTACACCATAACCTTCAGGGACTATTCCCTGTGCCACGATGGCATCCAGAGCCGCGAAAAAATTCTGCTCAATCAGTGGTGACCGAAACGGATTCCTGTGGCGTGCTACCCTGATGGCAGGATGGCGTATATTATGCGCTAAATCATCTGTCACGGCATTGATGAGAGGCTCAGTTTTGTCGATCCAATCATCCTCCTCTTCATGTCCAGGTCCCGTTTGCCCTGGGCGCTGAACCCGCTCAGTACCTTCAACACCATAGTAGCGCTCAATTGTATCTGGGTGCACAGCATCCATCGGATCAGTAGCATACACACCCTCGTTCAATTGGCCCATAAATTGCATGTCCTAACAAATAGATATGTATGAGCATCCGTCCCAGCTAAAACCATTCTAACACGTACTGCGGGGCTCTGATCATGTGTTTGTCGACCTGAGATCGGATGGGCATTCCATTGTGTTTGGAACACGCGACAGTCGTTATTCACATTGTCGAGGAATAAATGATGAAGCAACCAGATATGGCCAGGGTTTTTACGATCAAGGTGGTGGAGATCCCCGAGACGGGTGAAGAAGGTGCGCCATGGTCGTGCAAACTGGGTGCCGACTTCTACCCATAGTCGTTCTATACGAGTGTTGTGAGTAGATCTTGCAATACAATCAGAGTGAGTACTAAAGAAAAGAGGATGTAAGAATAGCTCACGAGCCCCACATGAACGAAGCTCTGTTAGGCCCGCGGTGCAGAATCATCCAAACAGATACTTTGACATTTTCCCCTCCAAGATCGCCACGTAGTCTGGATGGTGTTCCATAGTCTGCGATAGCTTGCTTGAAAACTTGTAAGACGGTGCTGGCTCGATTGTTTGTGCTGGCTCGCAGACCCGTTATCTAGACAGCTTTTTTAATCCACAAAAAGAAATTGAAAAAGGCAGTTATATGTACCGTTCTGCAGAATCCGTCAATAAAGCCGTGGATGACTATTCCCCACCAGATAAGTTTGTGGTGTCCATCGCAGTGCCAAAGATAGTTTGGTCTCGGAACGGAATACGCTCTCCGGTGTATATTCTGCTGCCGAAGCGGTTGGCCGAGGCCATCCACTCTCGCCAGCGACTTTCTTACCCGCTCCTTCTGCACCCGCAATCCCTTGCCACGCAACTCGCCAACGACATATCTCCTCCCTGATGTTGGTTTGGTTTTCTTGAATTCGCGGACGAGTGCATCAAGATCAGTGTCTGTCATCTCATCATACTTCCTGTTAATTCCTGCTGCCTTCATCTTTCACCCCAAGAAAATCCGGTTGATGTGAATAGCAGAGGCGAGGTCCGTCTGTGAAATGTTTCTGTTTGCCGCGAAAGCCTCTTGCAGTAGGTTGATGTTGACTCGTTTTTCTGGGCGGCCACGTTTGCCAGTGTGAATCACTTCAACCGGCTCAAGAAATGTGATGTTGCGATGTTCACTTCTAATGGTAAGCCTTTTTCATTCAATGAAATACAGCAGACTCACATTCCTTGCGCTGCCAGAGCTGCCATCTTGAGTTCACAAACCAGTGGCCCGATCGTGTGTGCACATGCATGGGTAAATGCCGAGGGGACACCCTGACTTTCAAGCTGCTCCAAGATGGGGACTGAATCGTTCACAAGTTTTTCAGATGCAAGATTGAGACGCAGAGGCTCTCCGTCCTCTTGGTGCAACAAATTCAAGCCGTGTGTGAAAGCTGTTTCTATACGCTGGTACGCGATGTGCACATCCGCAGGCCATCCACTGTACAGGTTTTCAGGAAGAGGAGGGAGATTGTTCATGTCAGAGAAGGCCAAGAACAGAGAGTCTCAAGAGTACGTATCAGTGGCGGTATTGCGGAAGTATTAAACTTTCTGACAAACAAAACCACGGAGTGCCGCAAGCTCTCATCTTCATCTTCCTCTCTGGCTTTACTATGGATTCTGACGTTGAAACCGACTCGAACCATGACGAAACCTCCACAGTCACTACATTTCCTGATTCTGGCCTTTGCCAGGCAGACTCAAACCGCAGCCTACACTATTACTTTGACGATGGTTCGATATTTATCAGAGTACGTGGACAAAAAGAAGGAAAAGACATTCTCTAACTGACCCATTGATATTCAGCTTTCCAACTCGATCATCATTTATTGTGTCTGGGGCTCCCAGCTAGCGTTGCAGTCCAGCTTCTTTCGGGACCTGGCATCGCTGCCTGCACCAGCGCCTGGAGGTCAAGGAGCGTCAGCTGGCGATGGGAAGTCTGAAGCCTCTCCTCTTGCCCTTCAGCCCACGGAGGCCCAATTTGAAGCGTTCCTCGAATGTGTTCTTGCCGGGTACGTATTGAATTGCGCGCCTATTCTATTCTGCTTCTCACTGTTACTAGATTCGGTGAGAAAAGCCACAAGCACCGACCGACCACATTCTGGATCATGGCCCTCGAAATGGCTGATTTTTTCAACGCCCCGAAAGTCGCCAAACTAGCCAAAAAATGGCTATCTAAACGCATGGATCTCGACCCCGCTGTGGGCCTGCATCTCGCCATGCAGTACCAGGTTGTGGAATGGATCGAGCCCTGCTTCCGTGCCCTCATCCGTACCCCGTTGCCATTGCTCTCCGATGCTGAAATCAAGCTGATTGGATTCAGCCCATACGTCATTCTGGCGGAGACCCACGCCAAGATCACCCAGCACCGTGCCTTGTGCGCTGTCTTGGCTCCTCCCGTTACACATTACTCTGGGTGCGAAAACCCTACAACCTGTTCACTAGCATGGGCGCATGCGTGGTGGGGAGAAGCCGCCAAACAGGGCATCGCCATAGCCTTGATCCATCCCACCCAAATTCCAGCGCGCAAAATACTCTCCACCCTTTCCGATCTTGGCACGAGCTGGCAAATGCCTGCAAGTTGTCGGAAGCTCACGGTGAAATCTCTGAAAGATGACCCAAGTCTGTTGTTGTGAGAGGAAATTTTCATTGCTAAAGCATTAACGGAATTGAAAAAATTCTAGATCGTCTCGCGTCCTTCCTCATTCTTTGTTGTTTTCACCTACATAAATCCATATACCCTGACTCTTGCTGTGGCCCTCCCAGCGCATCCCACACTCGTTTACTGTGTCTCAAACTCATACTGCGTCTATGATATATCCTCTTTAATAATGAATCTTTTCCGGATTTTCATGCAGAATCCGGATAGAATAAATGAAGAATTGTCAATTCCAACTTCCCCTATTTTGTACAAATTGCGATTGAAGAGAGGTAAGCGAAATATATCAAATCGTTCTTCTTACTCCACGGTTTCTCATTTATTTCCATAGCCTTAACACGCAAGTTCCATTCTGCAGGAAGGCTTTCAAAGACAAGGTAGGTCGGCAGACATACTAGCAATGCGGTTCTCGATGACAATGTCTTTCCCTTTACGCATGGAGTCGAAAACGCTGCAGAGTAGAATCGTCAGTTATTCTATGTGGTCATCTAAACGGAGAAGGGTGAGCTTGCGCAGGCAGCAAGGTGCAAGGCACGCACATTGTTTATCTGTTTGTCTTCCCGTTCACAAACCCGACGTCGGTGCTCACTCCACGCTTGAGTCATGTCCTAATTCACGCCAGATGTACAAGAAAAAAGGTGTGTTTTGATTAGTAAAGGTAGCGTATAATAGAGTAGAGAGGAGAGAGAGTATTCCTGTGGCGACAGTAATATACGTGAATTAGGTTATTGACAGCCGTATCAACTTGATACGAAAGTGTGAGGGTATTCCGATGGCGGTAGTACGGAATTGGGATATAGATCACCGAGGTGATACGAGAGAGAGTGGGTCGAGGAGGCACTGCATGGGGAAGGTAGGTAGTAGAAAGCAAGCTGGACCGAGTCAAGGGAATATGTAGGGAGATAGGTAAGAGCGAGTAGCTGAGCGGGGGAGATGGCACAGGCAAAAATAGGCAATAGCAAGTGAATGAGCAGGCGGGGGTATGGGTCTGAGGACTAGGAGACAAATTACAATCCTTCCGTCAGATCATCGATGGACGCAATCCTGTCCTCTTCGGGAAAAGGCCGCGTCCAAAAATGTGGGTCTATTTCAAAGTCGGACTTGTCCCAGGTCATGAAGCGGGGCGTCATGTATGTTGTATATGCCGAATAGTCAGCGTACCGATTTGATCGTGCAGGTCTGGTAGGTGTACTGTTGGCTGAGGTACTGATGCTCGGATGAGGTTGTGGCACCCGGGTTGCAGCTGCGGCAGCTGTGGTGACTGATGTTGTGACGACTCGGACGGGCTGCACCGAGGTAGGGGCAGGGAAGTCTCCATCGTCATCATCAAGAATCGACACAATGCTGGGAGCAGGAGAGGCTTCGGAAGATTGTGAGCAGGATGTGTGTCCGAAACCGAAAGTGCACTCACGAGACTTCGCTCTGGCCTTTCCCAACGCCTTCTTTGAGGGGCGCCAAGGGGAATCTATTGTATATAATGTGAGCGTATGAGCATGAAGAAGGCTTTGTTCCATACCATTGTCACTATCTGGGTTCTTCCACGACTTCTCACTTTCGGAGTCCTCTTCCATAGAAGAGTAGCTGTCAATCTCGGACTCGGCAGGATCCAAACACCAGCCTGTTTCGTGGTCCCAGACTGATGCTGGAATTGCATATGCTGAAGCTGTGGATCTGGCATCAGCAGCGCCCCAAAAACTCAAGTTCTACCAAAAAAAATTGTACCTAGGAAGATCTTGCGATCGGAGGGCCTACAGGAGGAACCAAAATAACGAGTCATCTCTTTGGCGTCGGGGCTCGCATGGGGGGAGGCTGAGAGTGTGAGGTGAGAGCGGATCAAGAACGTCCAGTGGAACCGCAGCGGAACGACCATAGTATCGATCGGATGGTACTTGTCCATGTGAGTAAAGAAGTCTGGGAAGCGCTCGCGGAAGAATTGGTCCATCGCGTAAACGTCCCAGTTAGATTTGATAAGGAGAGGAGTGTGCAAATTATTAATAGCAAGATGCCGAGTTTCTAGTAAAGCGATCTGCGGGCTACGGGGAGCTGTAAAAAGAGTTCGGAGGGAGTTGTCCTGCATAAGGTGTTTAGTATGTGCTTGCCGACGAACTGTCTTGTTGTGGACTTACAGCTTGTCTGACCATGATGATTATTTGCCCCAAAAATGTGTCCTTGACTGTTTCAGAAACAGTTTTTTTCTGTTGCTGATTGTGAGCTGTGCGTAATATTGTACAAATTGTGCTTGTTACCTTTCTTGACACATCCGGCTCGGATTCACGCTTGCGTTTCATTCCTGCATTGGTTTCAGCTAGGGCGGCTGCAGTGGAGGTCTTAGAGGAGGAGGCCTTTGACTGGCTCTTTGAGGTGAATTTGGAAGCGGCCAGTTTCGAGGAGGACGGTTTGGAAGAGGAAGCGGCTGGAATCAGCCGGCTCGGGACTTGGTATGAGAACACAATTGAGGCAGCAGATGGAATGGGAGTGGCAGAAGAGTATGGTGCTTCAGGATGATACCCTTCGGGGTGGTCGCATGTGCACCGTCCATCCCGCCCTGGTTTAGGTATAAAGCGATGGCATCGGCATTCACTGCCATCGACAACGCCTGAGCAGAATCGGGAAGAGTCCATGAAAGAAGAAAAGGAAAGAGAGGGTTGCTGGGTTGTAAAAAAAAAGAGCGTGTAGGAAGTGGTTGTAAGACAAAGAGACTGAAACCAGATCAAAGGAGCTTGCCGCCCAGTCCTCTCAAAATCCGAGTGATGGTTATTTTAAGAGCAAGAACAACGTCATTTGCCAATGGAGTTAACTGTGGCTGTGGTAACCCTAGAGTTTGTGCACCACTTCGACAAAAGTTTTGGTGCAGACCAAATGTTTGTTTCTTCCGTCAATACAAAAAGTTTGTGAAGTTCAAGAATAAAACATTTAGTCAACATAGTGCAAAAGACTTTGTTTCTCAAAGGATGATTTAACCGAAGACTTTTTACTTTATCATGAAAGACTGTTTCCTCAACAAGAAAAGTCTCAAAGTTTTTGTTTGTTTATACTGGAATTTACAGTTGTTCCCTCAAAAACATGATGTTTTACCCCTTTTTATTAAAGTAACACATTGACCGCCATAGACCTGCTTCTCTAGTTCACTGAGAATTTCTTCTTTGGCACGAGGTTCCCCAGGCTGACAATCAAATGTCAGAAACATTAGCGCGCGCAATGATTCAAATACCTCAAAGAGTGCATGGTACCCTTCATTTGTTGCCTTTTCTTGTTGTGTTCCGCCGGCCTTGCATTTACGGCAGAGACGGTTACCCTTTCCCCCAATATGCGCAGATATTTCGCTCTGCATGGGGTTATCCGACGGACCCGAATTGGCGTGGATGCAGAAACGAGTAGTAGCGCCATCTTCATCGCGAACTTTCACGGGTTCAGTGTGAGTAGCCCTACTCTCGCTGTCAGACAGTTGTGAGGATTAATATACCATATAAACGTACTCGACCCGCAATTTAAATTCATTGTACTGTTCGGTGACACTGGCATTTGGGGACGTTGATATGAAATGCACGTGGAACTCTTGCTGAAGAAGTTGTCGGGGAAGGTTGCGGTGTGTCATATAGGCGTTCCAGTGCTTGTTCCAGGATTTAGTACGGTTGCCAGACACATCGTCGCCAAAATAATCGACCATGCTGCAATACAATGGGTCCCCTCCGGCAATGATACGCTTCGGGTTAGGCATGCGAGTTGGATATCCAGCTTTAATGGATGGCTCTATAACGGGTTGTCTAATTAAATTTGCTGAGAAATATTGAGGACGAACCCGCCCACGTCGGAACATGGCCAACGTGCTCAAGATCAAAGTAATTTTCCTGGAAATCATGAGAGCAGACCAGGATGTTTCGTTATCAGTAACTGTAGCGTCTCCCTAGCTTTTCATTCAGACTCAAAGTTCAAAATAGACGAAAAAAAACATGCCTTATCATTGAAGGAGAGTGAGAAAACATCGGCATGAACCTTGTCCTCAAACATGACCCAGCGAATGGGGATTACAAAAAGTCCAGTTTTGAGGCGCAGAACCTCATTGACGTAGTAATGGCGGTCACCGGCATCGTACATCGGGCTAAGCGTGTCGAGATCCATGTTTGTGCGCCATTTGCGCGCATGCCAGATTTCCCGAATAATGCCGTCTTTGGGGATCTCGGGGTAGACATGAATGAGCTTCCGTGTCGTGGGGTTGGCCCAGTCCTTGAAATTTGGTCAGTCTTTTGTCACAAATTTTATTGAAACATTGTGTACTTGCGCAATGATGGCGGCAGGGTCGTTCATGAAAAAAACATTTCCTTGAACCGACTTGCATGGAATACTTGGGATTCCACACTCCGACCGAATTGATTTCTGAACGCGACGCAGATGGTCAAATGATGGGACATCTTTACAGCGAGCTTCCTTTAATATCCAGAGAAATACACGCATCAGAGACCCGGAGACACGCAAACGAGGAAGATTGTCGAGGGTATCAAGAAGAAACATCTGTTGAAGCAAAGTGCTTGAATATTTATGTCTCAGGAAGTGAACAAGACTACCATTTTTGACGGATAAGGGAACCAATCTGCGTCGCTGGCTTCACGTTGTGCTCCACCGGCTTGAACATCTTCCAGGTGGGGATCATCAATACCTACAGGAATGTAGCATAAGCCACGCCGTCTGGGATGCACAGTAGAATTGAGAAGACACGGCGCCAGGCGCGCTGCGTGGCTGCGCAACACGAGTTGAATGCCGATCAATAATATCATGTGATCGAATCCAAACCATTCGACACTTGTTCGGAGACTCACCTGCCTGACGCATAATCTCGCTCAAGAAGTCATCCTCCTCGTCCTCGTCAAGGATCTGGCCCTCCACCGTTGCATTTCCGAACCCCAAGTCCCTCGCCACGGCCTCGGGATTCCAAAAGCCAAAAGAGTCGGCATCCTTGCGCAACTGCTCGTGGCGTAAACGACGATCCTCAATATCGTCTCCAGCGCTGAAGGCAGCTCCACTCCTTTCCCAATCAGCCCACATGTCAGCTTCGGCTTCACTTGCACTCGGCACTGAAGATGGGCGGGCAGTGGAACCGTCCAAATGCGTGGCAAACTCAATATTGCGCAAATCTGTTGTCGCGGCGTCGGTGTGACGCTCTCTTTCAAGCTCCTCTCGCTTTCTAGCCTCCGCTTTGTGGTTCTCAATCTGCATGTTCTTCTTGTGTTCGTTGTTGTCCTTTAAATGTTTTGGTACACTCTGGGGTGCTATCCATGGCGCGTCTATCCCGCAAATTCTGCATTGAACCTTGGAGCAGTCTTGATTATATCGAAAATCTGTAGAAACTATCAATGGTCGCTCGCTCAGCATCCGCAAAGTTGAATACCCTCTGCTCGGATTACGGACTTGGGAGGCATATTAGGGTGAAGCGCAAGAGAAACAATCAAGTCGTCCCTGGATCGGTTTCTATGTTACGAACAGCCCCCAGGTCCAACTCTCAAAAAGCTTAATGATATACCAGACTCGTCTTTCACTATGACGGCTAACCCCAAATGCGGATATTCAAGGAGACCATAAAGGCAACACGTCGGTTTCGTGTCGACCCTCTCGAAATGCCCCCCCGACGCGCTCCAGAAGAATCGGATTCGGACGATGATCTTGCGCAAGCCATGGCTCAAAGCTCCCCTGTCCGGTCTGCTGCGTCTGCTAAAACTGGTGATAAGCGGCCTCGTGAAGGCGACGACAGCGATCCTGAAGAAGACACTGCAAAAACTGGCAGTGTTACGATGCCGAAGCCTGTGAATCAAAACCTCACCGAGGCAGTTCAACGATACATCACCAAGAAGCGTCTCCGCGGTGAACAGGCGGCCGATCTTGAGACGTTTATGAAGGTCAGCTTTGACTCTCGCGATGTTCTCATTCGTCCTCACTTGTTGCAAGGATCCTGCAGCCGTGCGCGAGGCAAAGGTCTACGCCCAGGGTCTTCACCTGGAAAACCTTATCAATAAAATCCGCGTTGCCACTCCACCCTGGACAGTCAGCGATGAATTGGCGTAAGTCTTCTCGCCTCTGTGGTCCTCCGCTTCTCATTTTCTTTCAGCAAAAATATCTACAGTTACAGTGCCGCTGTTCTATTGTCTTCCAAGCTTCCTGCCTACAAGGGAAATGTCCCCAAGAACATCGTCTTTGTATGTTATTTTCGTTACTTTTTTGCACCGGGTAACCTTTGTATCAGGCCATCTTGAAGAAGCATCGCTTTGACCTCCCCCTTGGCATCGAGCGCATCCCGGCCGACTGGGGCAAGGTAAAAAAATCGGTCGAAGGTGCGCAGACCCAGTTTCGGTCCAATGTTAAGAAAGCGGTGCATTGTTGTTGGCATTTTCTACGCAGCGAGTTCTTATCAAACCTTTAGATTGGGGGGAGTCTCAAGGTGAACCAGAAAGACAAGAACATCGCCCCGAAAGCCCAACACAAGACCATTTTCGATTTGACGACCATCATTGTTGAGAACACTCAGTGTGAGGTGAACATCCTCCTATGTGCCCGAGTCGCATTCATGGTAAGTTTTACAATGTTTATCGTACCTATGACCGCATACTGAACTGAATGAATCTGGATCGCAGCGCAAGGTTTACATCAAGGACTCGGGCCACAACTATTGGGATACCGTTGACAGAGGACTTGAAAATATTCGCAACAAGGCCGACGCCGACCCCATCAAAGTTGCCAGGCAAGTATATCTTGATGTCTACAGCATCGTCTCTCATTTTGTTGCAGGGCTTTCCGCCACATCCTCACGCAGGACAGAGCAGATCACGGCGTCGACAACTACAACATCGACGACACCATTGACGCGATCCAGGAGGAGGTGGACAGTGTCATCGATGACGGCGCTACGAGCACAGCGAGTCAAACGGAGGTGTTCCATGATAATGGCGTCGATGATGTTGGTGGCGGTAGCAATGGCAGTTCTTGAGCACGATTGATATATCCTGAATTGATTTTTTTCTGGAATTTTTTTTGGGCATTCGAAGGCCGGTGGAAATGTGCAAACCATGTACTCAAAACATAAATGCTCGGACGGAAGCCAGGTCGAGCGTCAGCTGGTCACCACATCAACCTGGCCCCAGTGTGGACCTATTCGGAAATGGGCTGGTGGCCAGCCTTCAGCAGGCTGGCCCCACCCGGAAGCGACATGTATTCGGCACATTTCGTCCAGCCAGAGAACATGTGTGCGACCGTTGCCGGTGTACGCGCACATTAACACCTCGGTACCTCATCAACGTTGTCGCCACAAGACCGACTCATTCCGCCGTTCCGCACCCGACTTCCCATGCGGCAGTTCCAAGCCAAACGTTTCTTGATCAATGGGGGGATCCCGGGATGCGCATAAGAAACCGTGAGAACGGCCGTTAAACTACTTTCCGTTTTTGATCTTCAACGGAGCAGATTGTGGCTCACACTGTAGATAACCTAGGGATCACTGGTTCTACAACAGCCGATGCTTTGATTCCAAGTGCCAGCGAACATCGGATTCCGGGCCATGACCAAAAAACTCTCTTCACGCGGTTCGTGAGCGTCTAAATATACGGAAAAGAAACATGAGAGTACTCTACAAACGGTACATCTAGAGTGCGCGATCTCTCTCAGAGGATATCGTGCGAAGAACCGACGCGAAGAGCTTCGACCTCTTTAAGCGCATTAATCACCAGCGCCGTTGTGAGTCCCTTGTTCCCGATCAATATGTCCACCGCGCCGTATTTGTACACCCACCCAAGCGGCCATGAGCCGTCCAGCTCCTGCATGGACAGCAGCCGCTCGTGGTCGGCCTCGGCGCACAGGCCCACCACCGCGGCGGCGATGATGCGCATGGAGAGGGCCAGGGCATCCCCCGCGGAACCAAATAGCTTCGTGATCTGCGACGTGAAAAGGGGTTCGAATCGCTCCCGTACTGCAGGCGAGACGGCGATGAGGCGCGACAAAAAGAAGAAGAAGGGGTCGGGGCCGTAGTAGTACAGTGTCCCGTCCGCATACGCTTGATACTTCAAAACATCGTACACCCAGTCAAGGGTCTCGCTGAGCTCTTCCCCTCGGCCATTTATATGGAAGAGCGTCATCACGTTGATGCAGACGATGGGATCTACAGAACCAATGCAATTCGGATGAATAGTTGATGAAGAATTGAAGGGACACACCAATACGTGGACGCGTGCGGTCAAAATACGTAGTGATTATGTTGTCCTTGTTCCGATAAGTCAGGATCTCGTCCATGACACTTTGTTTCGTCGCTTCATCGAAATGTGGAGCGATTGACAGAGCAAGACAAGTCGTATCTTGGTCACATGGAAAGGACGAGGTGGTCAGTACGCCTCCGCCTTGAATGCAGCAAATTAGTGCCCGTATCACCAATAAACATCGGAAAACTCACTTTTGAAGAAATTGCTCAACCGTGGATACTCGATGTAGTCAACGAGAGCCGGGTCTCCGGTAGCTTCGAAGATTATTAGCTGCGCGAAGTTCTCCTCCAGGACAACACCAGTGTTGGTCTCTGACTTCATCTGTTTCGCGTTCGCGATGAGCCATTGCTCACCAGCGGCGATAGGATCCCGAAACAAAGCCTTGAGTTGGCGCTCCACCTCTTCAAACTTGGAGTACACGATGCCCTTCAGCCCCAGCGAACGGGCGGTGAGGACGTTCTCCAGCTTGTCGTCGACGAACGCGGTACGCTCGGGATTGATGGCGGTAGCGGACAGCACGTGGCGGAAATATCCGAGGTTTGGCTTGCGCTCGCGCGCTGCAGCGGACGTGAAGACGTGATCGAAGAGATCCCAGTCCTCGCGCTTTCCCTTGTGACGGAGGACCTCCCAGTCGGGGGCAGAAATATTTGACATGGCGTACAGACGAGCACCCGACTTCTTAAGCTCGTGTAGCATAGAAATCATCTCGGGACTCCCCGTGAGGGAGTCGCGCGCGCCCTGGAAGGCGGTCGCGACCTCGCTCGACTCGATTTTGAACTCGGCAGCGACTAGCTCGTAACACTCTGTCTCCCCAAGATTACCCTTCTCGTATTCGAACCAGGTGGCTGAGCGCAAGATTTTCCGGAGTGTACTGCCGGAGATCGTGGTTTCGGTCTCTGCAGACCAGGTAAACAAAACGTCGCCAATGTCCACAACAATATTATCGCATTGTCGCCGCGGAATGTCGGGAAGGAGCTCCTTGTGAATGGAATGTGCGGGGGACGTAGGAGGACTGGAGGAGGAAGGGGTACGGCTCGGCGACGAATCGGTAGTGTTGGACATGATATGTGGGACGAGGTCAAGAATCCAAATACAGTGGTTGGTTTTCAGGAGGGAGCATTCTGTCCGGGTAGACAAGAATGGGCCACGGAGATAACTGTGGCCGTTCGAGTCTGAGTAAGGCTCCCGTGGCCGCAGTTGCCAATTTTGGAATTCGACCCGCACTAGCATCGTTGTTGATCATTCTATCGGGAATCAGACATCCTTGTTTCTAGCCCCTGCCTGGGTCTAGTCTTCTTTTTATCCGCTATTTCACTTGCAAGAACCTAACCCACATATAGATTCTTGGATTGTGACGTCAGATTCACGTGATTGGGTTGAGCCCGGTTCAAAAGAGATTGGCCGCCTTGATCACACGGCCACAGGAGTTAAGGAATAAACAAATTGACATTCTGAAAATCGAAAGTTACATCAGCAAACCCAGGGTCACTACGTAGCTAAGGTCCCCATTTACGTAGCGCTACACAGTGCTACGTAGAACGGCAAAAACCACACACCGCTACAGTGCGCTACGCAAGTGGGTACCTTGACTACAGCTGGACCCAGGGTTTGCTGATGGAGGTAGAGCAGTTTTTTGAGCACTGACGATTGGAATTTGAGCTTGACTGATTTGCGGAAGGTTTGCAAGCCCAGTCCACTTCTTAAAATCCAATGGCAATGGAAAGTTCAGCCGCTAAGTCTACGGGTGACCGCTTGTTAGAAGAATCAAGTCTGAATTTTTGCAAGCCTATCTGAGTGCAGAGTTGGCAAATCTTCAAACAAGGTTGAGCACCGGCCTGGTGGCTTTGGAGAAACCACGTTCAATATTACTGTACTATTTCGATCAATTCGGCACGGGTTGTGACCTGTGACCCAAAATACCATTTCGGCACTTTGGCAACCAGCAAATTTTGGCATGACACCCCCAAAAATTCGGCATTCAAGACGAAATTTTTTGAAAACTCCACCTTTTTCGCACCTTCAAAGGAGATCTAGCCTCTATGTCATGCATTTTACATCCAGCACTGGGTGTCGTGACGCGTGACCGAGACCAGAATTCATCGCGGCACGGGGGTGCGTGACGTGTGACTGCCGAATTGATCGAAATAGTACAGTATTGGAGTTGCCATTTTCAAACCGACGCAAATTTCCTGCAAAGCTTGTGACATGGGCACAAATTAATTGCTGACGAGAATAGAGTTATCTTAAGCTAGATAAGAACAAGAGCGTGGTGCGGCCCCACATCGGTTGATGAAGTGGACTAGTGAGCGTATTGATTCATTTGAAAGCTCTAAACAATATCTACTAAAAGTTTTTTTCATCCCACCCCCTCCCCCTCTCCTTCCCCCTCTCCCTCCCTCCCTCCCTATATCCGACATTTTTTAATTCTGATTTCCTTTGGGATGTAGGATTTTGTGTGGAGCACCACCTTGAGTGCCACAGTCCGCCGAATGGTGGCACGCATTAATCCGAACTTCCTCAATTCCGCTTGCTGAGGGGTAGTAGCTATCTTCGTTACTTCGCTTATTTTCACGAAACCTCGTCACTTTGATCGCATTTAGTGAAAGTTCGTTACTTCCGATGATTTTCTGTGAAAGTTCGTCATTTTGACTCAGCACATTCAAGACCCCGGAAGCATCGGCCATCAGTGTTCCTTCAGCACAAGGCCGGGCGGCTTTTTTCATATAGATACCTTACCCTAACACCAACTGCTAACCCCTAACCACTAACCCCTAACTAGTAACCTCTAACCACTCTAACCACCTAACCTGAACCTAACCGACCATATGCTCGGCACACTGCTGATACCTATCACTTTGTGATGCGCTGAGCAGTTACCGTGTAACTACCAACTCACGAACTTTCCCAAAAACATGCCAATGTGATGAACATTCACAGATTCTCATCAAAGTCACGAAGATCCGCGAACTTGAGCGAAGTAACGAAGTGACGAAAATGGCGTGGACTCCTAAGCAGATGAACTCTTTATCTGTACTCATACCTCGCTGTATAAAATCCTTGTATTTTATCCACAGAAGATTGCCTATAGCCTTTGACTTTACCGGTATTTCCCCAAGGTTCCGCAGAAGTGACTACTAGTGACGGTGCAAACTCGCAGATACGCCGGCATCCGCAAAAACACGGAGGACAAGTAAAGGCCGACTGGTAGGCATTTTTTTGGCCGCGGCAAATTAACTGACTCGCCGAGTCGCGCAATCCATTGCACTTGAAAAACCGGATAACATCAGGAAAGCCCACTTTGTGGTGTGCAAGCGCAGCCACGAATACAAAAAGGACTTGCAATTTTCTTTGCTGCATGGCATGATTTTTCAATGTCAAATCAACGCTTTTGCCAAATCTAACTTCTCAGCTCTGCTAATAGATGCTATACTGGGCTGCGGTACATAGGTATCGGAGGCCACGGTAAGCCAAAACGGCTGCTGAACATCCGCTTCAGGAGCGCACTGCGTAATCGCTCCTGCCGTTCCAGCAAGTCCACAATCTAAATCCAGACAAGACACACGCGAGACTAGGTGTTTCGTTCCCTTGAGAATATTTACTGTTGCTTTTCGATCAATAGGTGTTCATTTTTTGGCAATCACGAGAGAATTCCGAGTTATGAAACTTCGATTGCTTTTCGCATTTTCAACTTATTTTGGCCATGAAACCTGAATGTCACCGTCATTAGTGCTCAGATTGTGCAGTTCAGGACGGCGCGTCGCGCTTCACTGGAACACTTGGGCGAAACGCAACAATAGGCCTAGTGGCATTGTCACCGGTGTCACATTAATGGCTCTTTCTAAAACTTCCTCGACTACGGAAAAAAAGGATACATGCTCTCCCCATCGCACTCAGTTTCCCACAAATATTCCTGACAATGGCATCCATACTCAAGCCACTTCAAACTGACTCAGGACCTCTGCCCGCGTTCCCACTGACATTTCAACCACCCTCGGGCATCTCGGCCTTCTTCTCAAAAACCATTTCACGACAGGCGGGAGAGCAGGGCTGTACCACAGAATTGGCGGCCCTGTTCAGGTCAACGGAGAGTCCCAGGTTGGAAGGGGCGTACGACGAGGAATGACTCTCGGGCGCAAATTAAGCTCAAGGCAAGCATGCATTTGAAGTGCATCGGATTTTACTCGCCTCATTCCAGACTCAATTCTCTTGAGTCTCGCTACACCACTGGGGTCCTCCAAGGGAGCTGATCGCCGTGAAATCTGGATGGTTATTGAGCGGTCGTTCCTTACATAACCCAAGCTCGCATTTCGAATAACGTGTGGCCGTCGACGGACCGCATGCTCAAATTTATCATGAGCTACAAAAAACACCGGTTCGTCGCAAAATACGGAAAATCATTTGAACAAAATTTCGAAATGAAGCCGGAGTCGACCGTATCCGCGCCTAAACCCATGTTTCTACAACAATATATCCTTCGCATCCCTCTGTTTGAACCTGATCGTCCCCGATGGTGGGGCCTGAAAGGTGAAGCCAGGATGATCAACTTTCATTTCCTCTGGCAGGCTCATCTCGTATCGCGAAACGAGCAGCGCTATGAAGAGCTTGATCTCATAGGTCGCCAGGAAACGACCTGGGCACGCCGTCTTCCCGACACCAAAAGGCAAGAACGCAGGGGATACAGTCACTGCTGCTGATGCGGGCCGATCGACGTGGCGCCATGGCTTGAACTCCGTCGCGTCTTCAAACCCCTGCTTCTGCGAGTTGACATGGGTTCGATAAAAAACGTGAGTGACAAGCATGCCTGAGGAACGTGTTCAGTCAGCGATCGATGCGTTGAATAAATATAAACAGAAGAACCCTTGGGGATCATGTATCCATTGGGAAGTGTAATGTCTTTCATTGCTTTTCGTGGAGCTGGGTTCAGGCCGTCAGGACGCCATCTGAGGACTTCCCGCGTGAAACTATCGAGGTATTTGGCCGTTTTAAGCACCGAAGGAGTTAGAGCCGATGCGTCGTCGGTGTCGTTGACGAGTTCCGCGAGCTCAACGTAAAGTTGCTTCTGGTATGAAGCATGCGAGGCGACGAGGTAGAGAACCCAAGATAAGGCGACGGCAGTACCGTGGATAGAGGCAAAGATAACGCTGCAGCGACATCATGAGACTGAAAAAGTGTGGTCAAGGAAAATGCTTACAACATCAGCATTGGTTCGATCTTGTTCATGAAGCCGTTGACATCGATTTTTCCGCCCCCGAAATCGTGCTCTTCAAGCAGGCCTTGCACAACGTCTTGCTACGGGATCGGGGGAACTTCAGTGCTAGCAGGCGAGCTCACGCAAGTACATACCGATCGCATTTCCTTCCATTGCTCATCCGTAACGTTTTTGCGTAGTACGAGCCTGCGTTTGATCTCTGCCCCGAGTTTAGCCCGCAGGACGCTCTGGTACGGTTTCATGACTCCTCTCCACTTCATGACATAGCTTCGGCTTGGTTAGTTGCCAATATAACGCCGTCGAACTAATCAAACGCGCACTATGCATGAAGTCGGCCATAAAAGGGAATAAGAGTCGCAAACAAAGAGCCTCTTGAAACTAATTAGCACGTAAATGGGGGAGATAACGAGAGCGTACTGTCCACCAAGGCCGCCGACTTCGGCGACGACTTCTGACACGTTAAGGAAAACCCACGCGATATCCTTGTCATTTGCAAGCTCCTGTGCCACCGATGTCAAGTAAGGCATAAAAAGAGATGTGGTATTCAAGACGCACTACACCCACGATCACCGAGGCCATGGCGTTAGCCAAACACCTCTTACAGAGGTCGAAAGGGTTGGCAACTTCAACTGAGGGAACAAAGTCACAATGTGGTTCAAAGGCTGAGGGGTGCAATGAAATATTTACTCGACTTTTTGGCGTCGAGCTTGGCAAGTGCTTCGGTGAAAGATCTCTGGTAGACCAATTGAACTATGGAACATGCTTGGCTTCAGTGTGCAAGGGAAGGAAAATGGTCGAACCAATGGGACCATAGGCGTCGTAAGAAGGGGTAGCGGGGTTGAGATACGTGAGAATCATTCTTCCACTGTCATGGAGATGATGCTGAGAGCCAAGCTGCGTGATGACGTCGAAATATTGCAACTGAAATGGCTGTGAATGCGCTAAAAGCGGGATATTGAGCAGCGCTTACATCAATGACACCCTGCTCATGGTCAAACCCTTTGCCTAGTTGGCTGGAGAGTAGGTGGGTGTAGTCGTGGTCGAGGATGACTTGATCCTGCCGAAAGCGTGCTGTAAATTTCTTGAATATATCACAGCCGGTTTGGCTACGCACTCGCCCGAGTATGTTTGCCCGGAACACAGAACCATACTTTTCGAACGCCGAGTCGAGGAACTCTTTTGGTTTTTCCGAATACTCTCTGGTGCTGCCATATATAGGATTTGAATAAGGAACAAGAGGGGGGTAACGCTGCATGTATTAATCGACAAGGTGCCCTCCGTACAGAAAACGCTGTTACTTACCGATCTGCGGCGTAAGTAGAGAAGGAGGGCAGTCACGGCTCCTCCCACGCTAGCAATGGTTACGAGGGCTTCAAGATTGAGACTTTGGAGGCGGTCGCCGATGAACTGCGGTAGCCACGAGGGAGAAAAAGCACCCAGGTCGAGGTTGAGAGGATATTGGGGAAGGTTGTTCGTGAGTGCCAGAACGACGGCAAGGGTGGAAGTGCATCCCAGTAAATTTTGAGTTGCAGACATGGTACCTGCTGGTCAGACAAGCCCATTTGCTGCCAGAGAGCATTAAATGACTCGATCATTACCCTTTCGGTGCATAGCGGCGTTCTATTGTAGAAT
Organism: Mycena galopus ATCC 62051; assembly: GCA_014925785.1. Taxonomy (NCBI): domain Eukaryota; kingdom Fungi; phylum Basidiomycota; class Agaricomycetes; order Agaricales; family Mycenaceae; genus Mycena; species Mycena galopus. Next base: position 44,819 of record WIQG01000235.1, read on the forward strand.
TTTCCATCTTGATGTTCTGATGACTGAACACCCAATATCAACATCGGCGATTTCAGCCTGGGATGTGAGTAATACAGCGGATCTGGAGACAGATGCGTAAATGAGGTGGCCGCGGAACGAAGCCTTCCTGTTCCGCGCCGCGTCATCCCGTGACTTTCCTCGGACACTCAGCTCGTTCTTCGACAGTGAGCCACAATGCGCTCCGTTTCCGTTGAGGACCAAATTACGAAGGTTGTCGACGGTTTATCCCACGCAAATGGACCAAAGCCGTTCTCCGGAGGCGGCCAAAGAACCTAAATGGGATACGATGAACCACAGCCAAGTGGAGGGATATATGTTCTCATCCTTCCTCTTCATCTTTTTCCAATGTCCTCCGGCTTCAGTAACTTTATAACGCTGTCTTCCAACGTTTATGCCTCGTGGCCGTGGCTACTCTTCGCTGCCATTGTCTTTGGTGTCCGACACCTTTTTGCGGTCCCCAAGGAACTTCGGTCCATTCGCCGAGTCCCCGTTATCCCGACGTTGTTGAGCTTTGCGCGCGGCGAGGTTGAGGATGTCCGGATTAAAAAGCTTCTCCTCCCGTATGCAAACCAAGGAGAGCCCGCGGTTCTCGTGTACGCTCTCGGCAGGTGGATTATCCACATCCTCGACGGCAAGGTCTGCAAACCCAATCTTGATATCTTCATGTAACCTGTCCCTCCTCTAGATTGCAAAGGAAATGTCGGGTGATATAATCATGTACCCGAAGGTAGGTAGGTACAATGCACGGCACGGTCAGAATCACTAACGCTTGTTCCAGGAAGTTCCTCCCGATGGCCTGCTTCTCTGGCGTTTCGTCGGATATCAAAACATTATTCTGTCTAATGGAGAACCGTGGAAGCGGCACTCTCGCATCGTGAAGACTGCGCCGAACAGGAATGTCCCCATCGGCGAGTTCGCCACTCTGGCTAAGAAGCTCTTCTCCCAGATGGGCAAGGGCGGTCGCCTTCACTGGGATGACCTTACTATGCGATATACCCTCGATGCCGTTGGTAAGTCTTACGAGGCACAGGAATAAGTATACTTACAACAGTTAGGTACCACCGCCATTGGGCATGATTTCGACGCTATCGGCAACGCCAACAGCCCCTTCGTGCGCCGGTATAATCACGTCATGGAGAGCATCGCGAGCGCACCCTACCTCATTGCGCCCAAGTTGGAGAAGATTTTTCCGCGCGTGAAGACCATCAAGGCCATCGACGAACTGGTGGCTGCATTCCAAACAATTCTGACCAATAAGAGAGAGAACCCGGGCAACGACATGCTCACGTACATGATGGAGGACAAGGGTGCGTCTCTACGATTTTCAACCAAAGTCTTTGCTTACCATATCTTCGAAAGACATGACGGAGGTCGAGTATCGGGATAACATTGTGGTTTTCTTCATTGCAGGTCATGTATGCATACCTCCGTACTACATTCTGGACATGGGATGATGCTTCCTGCAGGACACCACGGCCGGCGCAATGGCATCTTTGTGCTACTTTATGGCGGTGAGACCCGAGATTCAGCAGCGCGCGCGCGACGAGGTTCGCCGCGCTATGCAGAAGAATGCAACTGGGGAGCCAACCATGGCCGACCTCGGCGAAATGCCGTTCCTACAGGCCTGTATCCGCGAATCTCTGCGCGTTAACACCCCCATCACGTACATGGTTCCCCGCGCCGCGATGAAGGACGCTGTGCTGGTCGGTGCCAACGGGCGCAAATTCTTTCTCCCCCAAGGTTCCTCGATCATCATCAACATCACTGCCATCCACTACAAGGACGAGTACTGGCCTGATTCACACGAGTTCAAGCCAGAGCGCTTCATGGGCATGAGCAAAGGCCAGGAAGCCGAGTACGACGCCACACAGTGGCTGCCTTTCGCCCTTGGGACGCGTATGTGCCCTGCTCGGTATGCATTATCCCAACCTCGATTCGCCGTATCTGACAACTTTGAATCGCAGTAACTTCGCGATGTACGAGCAGCGCGTGCTCGCTGCCATGCTACTGAATGAGTGGGAGTGGACCCTCCCCTCAGACTCCCCACACCTCAACGGTATCAAGAACGGATTTTCTCCTTTCGCTCTGTCGCTGCCGAAGGACCTCTATCTCGACTTCAAGCCCCTCTCCCGGGAATAAGACTATTTTTGCTGTCCGGTAGTCGATCCTGTATTTCACTGGGTAGATGTATGTTGGTTCATTTAATTATTTCACATCTCTCGTGGCTGAGGTACTTGAGGACAGTGCATGACTGACTTGGTGCCTTGGTAATAGAGAGCAAGTAAGAAAATTAATAAATTCTGTTATTCAATCTATGTCTGCACCAACAGACTGCCTATACCCGTTTGTGTTTGTTATAGTGTTAATGGCATGAGAGATGGAATCAAGGATGAAAGAATCCACCCAGCGGAAGCCATGCATGTATAGGCACCAAATGCAATACGGAATACATATTCCATAAAATTACAGCTGCGGAAACGCCTTGGCTTGGGATAATACACATCGGAATTTGTCCAACCGTGGGAATCGGGATCAGTGGCCACTGATGGAGTGCTAGTCCGTTTAAGTTTATTTCAACACCCGGCTTACTTCTTTCCAACGAAGATTTCGGGCTAGACAATCCACTTGAATGTGAGTCTCCCGGACCTTCATATAATCAAAGACTTTCAAATCCAAAGTGTTCGTGTAATCCGAAAAGGTCGAGATATCCACTTTCTGTTCGAGGTTGTTTTTGTACAGAAGGTAATGAATAACATGGCTCCGTAGGTCTCATAAATCTATAGCCATTTAACTATATTGAATACCATTCTATTAAATGCAGTGCAATTTCTCAATTTCTTTACTATGTAATCCATCACTGTGTTCGTCGGCAAATATAGTAATAAGGGAAAGAGCTCGATGAATGCTAAGAGCTCAGATCCAGTGGGGGTAAATTCCGCCCTATGGTATACATGCTATCTGATGAATTAAAACAGGTATTGTAGTATAATTCTAAGGTTTCTGCCACAATCAATGTTGAATTTCAGACAAAAAGGCGGAGTGGACGGTCTCTAGCCCCTCCAAAAAAACCAATGAGGACGCACACAAAATGAGCCATTTGAAAAGTTCCCTCATGGACCGGTCAATACCATTGCCCCCGAGTCCCCAGTTCTTGACGCGATCTTTTCGGGTTTGCTTTCGGTGCACGTATGCAGGCGCACAACAAGCCGGTTTTTTTTTGGAACCACACTCACAGATGTCGCAAAAGTGGTATCTGGAAGATCAGTCAGCATAAAAAACCACGTTCAGAACATATTTTTTCTCAGACATGGTTTTTTTTGGACAGTATATATCATTCATACCGGCCCTCAAGGCCACACATGGACGCGCAACTAGAGTTTCATCTCACCAGATTCCGAGCATTATTCTTTTTCTACATTCCTTTTTAACTTCACTAACAAGCATTTTGATGAACCTCCTGCTTTGCAATAAGTCCAGAGCAATGAAACTTGAATAATTCAAGGACAATAGGGTCATTTGAACAGCAAGTACTCTGTGGGTCGAAGAGAACCATGGTGTCCTCAGACCTGTCTCGGGGCTCCACAGAGGGTGTGGATGTGGAGGCGAAGTGGTTTGGGACTACTGGGCAGTGCAACACTCGGTCCGTCGGATCTGTGGAAATTGAACCAACAATGGTGCCCGAGTCCGGGTAAGTCCGAGTGTGTCGGAGGGCCTGACATCAGTGTTTGATCCCCATTCTATTATATAGTAGAAGACTAATCACAAGGCTACAAAGAAAATTTCAAGGCAACAAATACCAGTCCAAATCAGTCACTCATGTATTGGATAGATATTTGACCAATATTTTCCTGGTATTTTCAGTGTTGCGTGTTAAGGCCTAAGGGTTAATTAATGGTTAGGCTTAATTTGGGGTTAACTTAAGGCCTTGACAAAGTGAGAGATCTCCTTAACCCTTAATAACCCTTAGGAAATCATGTGATTGCCATCACTGCCGTACATCTTCTTGAAATTTTGTGCTCATTCTTGCCCTTTGCCGGTCATTTCGGCTGAGGAACAGATAGAGAATGAGAAGCAAGTTGCTGACACATTCTTGCATTATATTGAGGAATGGATGATTTTGCCCTGTAGCAGGAGCAGAAAGAAAAATTTGAAGCATGACATGTAAGCCGCCCAGTGACAAGCGTATCTGTTCGTCGTGAAATAGAACTGACGACTCACAGGGAGATAACCTCATCTTGGTGTGGCAGCAATTCAAATGTTGCAGTGATGTGACGAAGCTCACAGACTTTGCTATTCTACTGCTTGGTCTAGTTATGAACCAAGCTTCCAATGAACACTCTTTCTCAGACATTAAAATCAAGAAGACACGCCTCCGTAATCACCTTGGCATTCCTAAGCTGGAGAAGATGCCAAAGGTCAGGATTCAGGCGACGAGTACGAGGATTAAATATGCTTAACCCACGGCTGTCCGAATTAGGAAATTTTGATTAAGGTCTTATTAAGGCTGCCCTTATTAACCCCATTTTAAGGGCCCTAAGGCCTTAACAACCAAAGGAGCCCTTATTAAGGCCTTAATATGCAACACTGGGTATTTTGCCCCCAAGTCACTCAGCTACTTATTTGTCAGCAACAGCCTCTGGGTCGGCTCAACGACGAGCAACCCAGTGAGAACCCCAACCAAGAGAAACCTGACAGACACTAGTAACTGGTGTGTTCCCCGAGTAGCAAGACCAACTGAACAGGCTTGTTAGGAGGCCATATATCGTGGGTTGGAGTGCAAGGTGGAACCTGGAACAAGTCAAATAGGGTATGATATCCACTCAGATATAATACCTGGGGTGTGGATGCAACCCACAATAGAATGGAGAGGAAGGGTGGAGACAATCCCTAAGTCAAGCCAAAGCAGAAGCCTGAGATTAGACAAGGTAGAATCTAATGTACAGGGAGATTCTACTGAGTTTATATATGCTCTGACTAAATCAAATACGATCGCAATTGGTTCCTGCACCACAACATTAAGGAGCATTAATGCTGACACTCCTAGTCCCCTGTGTGTTATCACCATAGTGTCTGGGGGTTAGGGGACCGATGGTACAGGATCCCTAACCCTTAAGGTCTTCTTGTATCTAGTCTCTTGAAACCCGGGAATGGGTTTCAACCATGAGAAGGTCCCATGGTGGCGTCATTGTAAGGGCAACCTCAGCTCGGCGCGGGAGCGTGGGAACTAGCGGGAGAATCCGAAGAGAACTCAATTGATAGTACTAAATACAGAGTCTAGGAATACGCACCTAGCGGGAGAATCCGAAGAGAAGAAAGGATGAGGATTCCCACGCTAGGCGAGGTTTATATAAAAAATAGGTACTAGCCAGTAGCACGTGTCCGAAGTGATCGGCAATGGTCCTGAGTTTGATCGCATAGCACGTTCCAGTGCGAGCAGCCGGATGAAGGGAAACAAGGGGGAGCGGAGTCCGGAGGGACAGGGGGCGACGTTCCGGGTGGAGGCATAGCCTGGGGCTCCGGCGGGGGTTCCGGATGGAAGGCGAGGCCGGACGAGGAAGGGGCTCTGGATGAAGGATCGGACGAGGAAGCAGGGCAGTGTGATGGGCTGGAGCCGGATGGCCAGACAGGGGGTTCCCCTGACAGTCATGTGCGTCCCGTGACATTTAGATGTGTTCGTACATGTACGGACACATCGTGAAAAAGTTGGAACCCGGGCAATTCATGACATTATTGCCAAACCTTTAGATTTGGTTCCCTACTTCAATTGTTGTTGATCCTGCCCCAGTTTTGCCTTTCCGCTGCAGCTCCACTCCTTTTTTGGGTATTTTGATGGCAGCGATGCAACACTGTGCTTTTGGCCAAATCTGATGGCCACGCGAGGTTTCCGCAAGCGGCAGGCCTTGGCCAAACAAGACCATCCATGCTTCTGCCTCTTACCACCACCACCACAGCATGCAACCTCTTCACCATGATGCCCCTTACCATACCAACATCAACTCCGCCAACCATCGCTGCCCTAAATGTGGTCGCAAGATGTGGGTGCTTAAATACACGGAGGATGGTCCAATATATGGTCGTAACTTTGTCGTGGTGAGTAAACACGTCAATCTCCATCTCACCCTGGCTTATTTTCCACCTCCAGTGTCAGAACACCTCTCATGCATCTTTCTTCTATGCTTGGCCCCTTGGTGTTGAGCTCACTCAAGCACCACCAGAACCGTCAACATGTCTGCCCGGTTGCTGCGCTCACTCTATGCCTCCCGTTGCCGCTGTCTCCCACTGGGTCACAGGAGGCCGCAGATAGAGAGCTCGCATATCGCTTGACGTATGAGCTATCACCGTCGCCATTGGTGCTGCCCCGTCAGGAATTCAGACCAAGGCACCACCCAAGTGTGTCAAGTATATGAAAACTTACTGAAGAAAGCAATCAAGGTGGTTTTAATGGAAACTGAGGATGAGTCCATACCGCCAACAGCTGGCACCATCAAGCCCGATGACAGCTCGTTGTGGAAGACGACCAAGAAGGCCATGTTACCAGGGGGCAAGACTGCGAGGAAGAAAGCCGGGGATCCAGCATACAGTGGTGGTGCAAGTAGCGGAAGTGAAAGCGGGGTGAAATGACCAATTCTAGCGTGGTGCACGAACATTGTATTGTATTGTGTGTTATTGTACTCTACAGATTCAGTTTTGTACCCTACTACTTCAACCTATCTGGCTTTGTATGCACATTCTTTGACTTGTATGCTACACTAAAATATTAAGTGGCAGCATGGCGGCTCGATAACCGGCACTGCAGCTTCCTTTTTGGTCACTAGCTGACCAATGTCATCATATTTTTCTAAATGGCTGTGGAGCTGCAGCAGAATGTTTTGAAGTATCAAATGGCAGTATATATAGTGCTCGGATCTACATCCAATCAGACACTTGGGGCTGTGTTGCACAGCTGCCGGGACGATAAGTAATGTATGCTTTTATATGCTCAATGACCTCCTCTGTGCACTGTCCAGCTGCATTTACATTTTGTATCCCTGCTGCAAGAGATGTGTGTGTGCATCTTGGTATATGCTGAGTCCGACGCAAATGACACCAAGAAATAGGGCAGACAAATACCTGTGAGACCAGGTACAACTATATGCCCAGGCTCAAGACACCGAGTTACGGCACTGGACCGATAGAACAAGCTTCTGACAAAGTAGTTTCTGGTTACATCAGCTGCTGCATAATCAAACACATACATTGAAGTAGAGACAACCCTAACCTTCGTCGCCAACTGCAGTGATACAGCCGCTATGCCCATGGATGCATTGTGCTAGGGGTTGCGTGCTAGGGGTTGCGCTTGGTCCGCAGTGTAGATGGCTTGGGTGCGAGCTGGAGAACAAAGTGTGTATTCCTTCTGTGCTGAGAAGTCCAGCAATTGGTTTCCAATGACGAAGAGTACATCTAGCCCCAGATTTGTGCAAAATGTTTTGAAGGAGATGCAGCGAGATTGACGTATTTCCGGTAGTCTTATTCGCACGCCCTCTTGGGGACCTTATGTACGAGGGAGGAGACTGCGAGTTGGGGAGCTGTAAGGGTTCTCTTTCATTTCATGCCATTTAAAATGATTCATGATTGTTTACGTATTAATCTCTAGCTACAATTTCCTTTTGTAGTAGTTCACTCATATTAGGTAATACAACTACACTTGCTTTAAACTACCATTTTGCCTCTTCTCTTTGGACTCAGGGCTTTGCCGGAGTACTAAGGACGAAGGACAGGCAACCCACCAAACACTCAGCACTCAGTTGTCAATCAACTAGAGTAGCACCCTTGTTCTTTGCTCTACGGTCCGTGACGTGGCACGACCCTCAATCTTCTGCTCCTACACCTCCGTGTGGAATATCCCACTCCTAACCACTGCCCGCATTGGAGTGGACTGTAAAGAGATAAGGTCATTACCACTATCACTGCGCTAGTAATCCACTAGAACCCCTTCGCTCGATTGCTTTACCCAGGAGGCTCCTAGGTCTTCTCACAGGAGCAGTGGGGAGGATTCACGCGCTTTCGGGACTGGGGCTAGGTGCATGTCACCCTCTTCCTCGCTCATGTTGTTTGCAGCGAAGTTGCGGTTCCCGGGCTGCAAGCCAATTCAGCTCATTAAAAAATACTATGATCAACTTCAATAATATTACGACTACCTAATTGTATCCGCACTCTGGAGTCACTATGAATTCTACTCGGTATTGACATAAGTAACTGTTAATGACATCACTGTATTGTGACCACGTGACTTATTCCGAACCTCCACCCACCACAATATGCCCAAGGATCCTACTCGACACCAGCTTGACTCTCCCACGAAAAATCGATTCATTGGGGCTGTTCAAGTCCATAACAATATCAGTCATGCCTGCCGCGATCATGGCATCTCAAACTCAACGGGCCGTGATCTTTAGAATAAATTCCGGGACACCGGTTCCACTGCAAACCGCCCACGCTCGGGACGCCCTAGCATCTTCTCCAAGCCAGAGAAGGAGCATATTGTGGCAATTGTTCGCAATAACCGCCGAAAACCATTCACCGAGATCGCAAACGAACTCACACCTGGACCAACTGTCAGCGAAGCAACCATTCAACGCATCGCAGGGGAGGAGGGCTACCACCGCCGTGTTGCTAGGAGGGTCCCCTACCTCTCAGACACCACCAAAGCACAACGAAAAGCTTGGGCGAAGGACAGGAAGGCGATGAGCACAGCTGAATGGTCGGATGTGGGGTGGTCGGATGAGGCTTACATCTGGCTTGACGACAAAAAAGGCCGAGTTTTCGTCAGCTGCAGGCCAGACGAGGAGCTGCTGGAGGAGTGCTGTGTGGGCACTGTTTCACAGAACCCAATTCGCGTCATGGTGTGGGGGATCATCGCAAAAGGGGCAAAAGCGCCGCTTATTGTTCTCGAGTATCCAGGAGGGAAGGGTGAGGGTATGAATTCGGAGAGATACATCAAACAGGTGCTAGAGGGTCCCCTCCTCCCATTTTTCAACAAAATGAAGAGGTCCCGGCCCAATTTCAAGTTTCAGCAGGACGGTGCACCAGGACACTGAGCCAAAGTCACGCAAAGATGGCTCAAGGAACATTGCGTCCCCATTTTTCCCCACCCGCCCTCTTCCCCGGACGTTTCGCCCATCGAACCTCTGTGGCAGGTTCTGAAGAATGGTATTCGTGCCTATAAACCGCGGCCGACCTCGTATGAAGCGCTTTGCGAAGCCATTCATGCTGTTTGGGATCAAATCACGATCCAACAAATTGATCACTTTGTAGACCGGATGCCGAAGATTGTCGATGTTTTCATTGATGCAGACGGCGGGCATACAGGCTATTGAACATTTAAATGTACTTAGTCTATTTAAATACTGCAAATTTTGACCTAGCTGAGCCGATTAGCGGTCACTTTTGTCAGTACCGAGTATGTGGCCTTCACAAAGGCCAACTGCATCTATAAAAACAGTGTCAGTGAAATTCTTCACCGGCATGCAAATTTAATGAGAAGCCAGAGTCAGTAAGGAGTTTCCAATCAATGCCTCGCATGAGCGGGACTAAACAACAGCTTCTACACATTGTAGTTGATAATTTGTTTGGAGATATTCATCATATACAGTGTTTGCGAAAGGAGGACATAATTGGTTGAGGAAAGAAATGATGGATGCTTACCTACTTGATGGCTGGGCGCAAGCACTGGACACTAATAAGGCCATGTAGAAGTGGTGGGGTCCGGTCTGAAGATCATTGTAGTCAGTAATAGACAGAGGTGGAGTAGAGAAGAGGGAGAAGGATCAGGAGGGGTGCCCAAATAAATTGAGCTGTGGTGGGCATTTTCAGCATGAAAGTATGAAGACTGTCGTGTATAGCATCATACAAGGTAGAGGAAAGAAAGGAAGGAGACTCACCAAGACCATGTGTGGTCGCGGACCATGGGTGTTATCATCTCATGTGTTGTTGTTGTTGGACACAACAGGGATAGGTAACAGGAAAATGCTGTCAGTAACAAGCAACAGCGAGGCAAGGTGAACTGTCTGGAATTGAACTATACCTAAACACCGCACATTTTGTGTGTTCCAGAATAGTCTGATTACAGTATAGACTTATTTCTGAGAGCTAGTATATGGTCTCAGTATAGCTGGTAGGGTCAGGATCACAGAGTAACGGGTACAAAGGGTAGGTGACTACCCTGCGGACTGACAGTGCTCACCTCGAAAACCATAGAGGTGTGTGTAGCCCACAAACCTCTGAAGAGACTATTTCTGAAGCTTATTTCCACACAAGGAATAAGCCAGAGATACTGGCAACAGGACATGCGGGAATAAGCTTATTCCTGCTTGGCTAAGACAAGGCCTTCCATATGAAAGGCGTGCGAGGCTCGGAGGTGTTTATACCGGAGAGGTTCCAGGACAAGCAAAGGTTGGTTAAACCAATCTGATGGGATTGATCTTATTCCGAGGAAGTGAAGTTGGGAATAAGAAACCTTTCTGGGAAAAGGTTATACTATGGGTGCCAGGGTGTCTAGAGAGGGCTGGAGGCCAGGGGAATAAGACCTGATGGTCAGGAGCAATGGGAAAGGAACCAGAGATGAAGGGAATAGGAGGACAACACAATATCAGTCAGCCAGGGGACTGATGTTCTCAAATATCCTGGATGACAAAAGCTGCATGGTCGGAAATCAGGGGCTACCTGGGCACTGGCCAATGGCAATACACTCACAGACATCCTTCTGACAGACAAACGGGAAAGGGAGGAACAATCTCGGGCCATTTTACTAATTTCTGCTTGGTTTGTGGACTTGCATATGATTTTGGGGTTTGTATAAGTAGTCAAGACATTATTACGAGTAGGACACAGAATCCCCTTGTACTAGTAGGCATAACACTTGCGATTTGGGCTATTTCTGGGGTTGGTGCAGTGTGTATTGTCATTGGACTTTAACATTGGGAAACCTTTCCGTTGGAATAAGGAGTTGGTTATTGAAAACATCTTAGGGCGTGATTGAGGCTACATAGTTCTGGGAATCGAAATCATTTATCGTCATTGTCATCGCTCATCGCCAAATCATTCATCGTCATCGTAAATCATCCATCGTAAATCATAAATCTTCATCAGGTTCTCTGGAAATAAGCTTTCAAGCATATATCCTCGTGGAAATAGTCTGTCATTTGCCTCTTTGAGGTCTCTTGCACGTCTTTGGACACAACCACCACCAAACACACAACACTTGCTTGTCTCATAGCTGCGAAGCTCCTAAATATCTTATTTCCCTTGCTTGGAAGGTTCATCTTTCTGTGGGAATCTTACACCTTCCCTTCAACCTATTGTTAAGCCCTGTACAAGGGACTACCACTTGTCTGGATCTCAGCTCCTGCTTCCTCTGATCAGCCTATTTCTGATTCTCGTCTTATATCCATAGGCATCACTGTGTATATTGGAAAGACTTGGGTTATATTTGGGTGATAATTGGATTGTTTGGGTTTAGTTCAGAGTGCATCGTTCAACGGACTCAGAGTAGAGGAAGGAAGATGAATAAGGAGAATCAGAATGTTTCGAAAAATGCCGCCATGGAATTATTGTCGTCAGGGCTTTGCAGCTCTGGCGGTAATTCCTATTTATCATTGTGCATGGGTAAGGATAGTGTTGCCGCGACTCGGACTCCAAGTCGCCAAGTCGACTTGGTGAGGTAGACTTGAGCCGAGTCGAGTCGAGTCACGAGGCCGACTTTAGTTAACTTGAGAAGTCAGGGCAAGTCGACTCAAGTAGACTTGAGTGACTTGAGTCAGGGCTTTTTTCTAAATGATTCTTTTTATGAATAACGAACGATTCCAGTCTATTTCATTTTTTTCGGTCAGAAGCGTGATGACATGACATGGGTGACTGCTGCGTGACATCAGTTTCATTTTATGTTTCTATCCAGTTTCCAGTCGCCATTAATTCCATAAAAATTCTGAAAATATTTATATTACTACATGGAAGGTCATTAATGTATATGAACTTCATAATAGCGCTGTGGCCCCTGATTATTGTGACATGATGTAGTTCTCCCTGTTTCGAGTGAATGCTAAGCAGGTTCAACATATAATAGTATTCCCATTGACATAGTGATTGTTCTACTGAAATCAAAAAAGTCCCCTTGACTTGGCCGACTTGAGTCGACTTGGAGTCACTCCAAGTGACTTCATTGGGGTGAAGTCGAGTCAAGTCAAGTTGAATTTAAATTTAAGTCGACTTACCAAGTCGCGACTCGACTTTTCAAGTCGTGGCAACACTAGGTAAGGAAGGGGGCAATGCATAGCAAAGGTATATATGAAAGAAACTCACTCGCTGCTGTGCGCTATGCAAGGATGAGGACCATGGACAGGAAGGACCTGGGACAAAATCAGTTGGTTTCAGGGTTGATACAATAGGACCGAGGTGGAAAGAGATCAGCAGGGGTGGCCGAAGAAATTGAGCTGTGGCGGGCATTTTCAGCATGGACTGTATGAAGACAGGCATGTATAACATCATATGAGGTGGGGAGTGGAAAGGAAAGAGACTTACAGGCACAGGGCATCTGACATTGGGTGAATGCAGCTAAAAGCGGGGGAGTGAAGAAACTGGCAAGGAAACATCAGTCAAGTGCATGCATGCAGCAAGGGCAAAAAAGTCAATGCTTGTATTGGAATAATATTGTCTATGAAAATATTCAGCCTTCCTTGAAAACAGTACCAGGTGTATGAAATACCTTGAATATTCGGCAGTCTCGATGTAGAAGCAGGGACCTTCTTCAGGAAAAGATTTGCACTACATACATTGAAGATCACGATGAAGCTGACAGTTGGGGTCTTCTTTGCAGTGGGTTGTTCTGCTTAAGAATCAGGGGAAGACTGTTGAATAGGAGCGGTATTTTTGGGACTAGTATTGGTCGAGGTTGGGGAGTTGTTGTTTCAATTTTCAATGTCTTTGGGTATATTGATTACCAGATCAGATTCGTTGTCTGCGGAGAGAGAACATGGCGGTGATTAAAGACTGCGAAAGAGAACGTGGAGTGCGCATCACAGGAGTAGGATCTCGGACTGGAGAAGGAGATTTAGAAACTTCACAGGCAGGTGCGTGGTGGAGTCAATGAGGTTGGTGTTAGAATCAGCATCAGAATCAAAATCAGTGGCCACACGCGAAGGCGGTTTGCGAGAGCTGAATGGGGCTATGGACTTTGGCTTAGACATAACACAGGACGAAGATTTGGGTTTTGGCGATTTGGAACAAGGAGGATCGCCAGAACAACCATCGTGTTCATGTTTGCATTCACGTTCACCCGGAGGATGGCTGTGGTGGTCACGCTTTATGTGATGAGCTTGTAGGACCGGATTGTGGTTTTAGCTCTCCTGAACAGGCCTTTGATGTCCTTCTGACAGCCTTGCTCAAGTCAGCATTGGAAAATATTGGTATGTGCCCAGCAGTTCACACCGGGGGCAAAAGCCCAGGCATATCTTTCGCATGTGGGTGATCCATGGAACAAAGGTGTCAATCACCTTTGTCCCATCTTTGTTTTTGGCCTTGAGTCACCCCCAAAAACAAAGATGGGACAAAGGTAATTGACACCTTTGTCCTACGGATCAACCATATGCGAAGGACATGCCTGTAAGGCATATGGATTCCATATGCCTCGGGTTTTGCCCCTGGTGTCATGCTGGCTGCATTCTTGGTTCATTGCTTGCGTGTCAATGAGGAATGGCCCATTCAGCTTGTGGACGCGACGCGCTACTCCAGTTGGAAAGGACGCCCCGTCAGGTCTCTCTCAACGTGGGAACCAAATAAGCGGAGAATTCCGCGGCATCGCATGCCGATCTGCCGATTTCTCCGTTTATCCGCGATCAAACCCAAGGTTCGGCACCTGCCGCTTGCTGCCTTACCCTCCCTCATTTATATACCTGATTCGTCGCTGACCCGAAAGATCCGAAGTACGAATCAAAACACGTTGTCGCGACCGTTTTGCCCAGATGGCCGACGGCAGGTATTCAGTTGATGAGTAGAGATCTTAACAACGGTACATCGGTGGGGCCATCTGGAAGAATCTGTCAGACCCTTCCAAACGACATTTACTATCTCCTCTGCATCTCAGGCCCAGTGCTCCACTCCACGATTTTACATAAGATTTTAAGGTGAATGGGATCGGAAAGAATCTGATGTTATCGGGTAAATGTATAAAATTGATGAGCCTGGAAATTCTGGTTGACACTGTTCGCTATGTATTAATGTCGGGCCCCTTCCGCGAAATCAACTATCGTGTCTACTACTGTTCCGGCCCCCTGTAGATGTACCTGCGTCTACGTGGATTGACATATGCGACGACCTTCGGCTACGTCCGGCAACATGTGTCGACGCCGTAATGCAGACGCTAATTCCGGCATGTGATAGCCGAGCACCGTCCTGCCGAGAGTCAAGCCGCCGTTGCGGTAATTCTGTAGCCCATAACTTGAGCACTATGTGAAGGATTTAAAATGGGAAAATATGTCAAGGGGACATAAAAAACTCAACAGGTATTACCGGTAATTTGTGGATCAAAAAATTGATGGTATACATCCCACAACTCAAGGAAACAAAGTCTCTGAGAAATCAAGCAGGTTTATTCAGGAATTGGGTAGATAAATTTTAGAAGCTGAATTACGCATACATCTTACCTCAGTCCATCCAATAAGAGGGGGAAGCACCTTTGAACACTCTTAGATTTGCCTCACAGTACAGCTCTTGCTCATGCCGTGGTCCCAACAACAGCTTTGAAACTCCGGTGCACCGGAAGGTAAAAGAACTGCGGTGCATGCATAAATCACCCTCGGCTTATCGCATTGCATGAAAATGCACCTCCGGAAACTCAAAAAATGTATGATTTATCCCTCACTCATTTTACATCCCAAGCAGAAATAGCGGAGAAATTGTACACTTTCTATATCATTCCAGCTCGAGGAATGATACTGTTTTTGTATTCGAAGTTTCAAGAGCTCAATGAAAACCTTTCGTAGTGCAAATCCCGGCCAAAATTGAGCAAGCCGCAATTGCCGCAGTAAGCCGAACGGCATATGCACGTGATCTCCCTTTCGGGGAAATCTAATTGGGCCAATCGAACGGTTTCCCTTCAGCGCGGTGGATTGATGTCCGTTTACGTGAGGTAGATGCAGTGCATCGACCCATCGGCTACGTACATCGACCTTTGTCTACAGCGTAGACGCAAGTTGCACACCTCGGTCAACCGCTCAGCCAATCTTGCCATGCTATCCACGAGAGCATCCAATTTTTTTGGGCTGTTTTGTATACATGTCTACATTGACCTGCCTGCGTCTGCGTAGACAGAGAGTAGATGAACCCCCTGTCTACATGGGGTGGGAACGCAGTGGTTCTTCGCCACTTTCGCAATCGGCAATATTCTCGCTGATATTCCCGCAGACAGATCGACCAGCGTTATAGGATCAGCTGGGATCCAATGATCTCGGGTGAACGGGACCTTGATATTGAACCAAAGCGCGGAAACTGTCCCACTTGGTGCTAGCGAATCAATAATGGAAATTATGATTTTTGCACTTCAGGGTACCCCCAACCAGGCCTCATTAGGGGGATGCTGGCCTTGAGGGTATCGCACCTAAGGAGGCCTGTTTCCATGGTATTATTCCATGGCCTGGATGCATCCAACTGTGGCTGGACACATCCACAAAATGGCCCTGGATACGTCCAGAGCTATGTGACGTGACTCCATGGATACATCCAGCCCTCATCTGTGGATGCGTCCACACCTGGCTCAGCCAGCTCAATTTTTGGATTTTGGGTCCCTCTATGCTCATGTTTTGCACATTATCTCAAGTGAGAGACCCATGTGAGGAGGAAGCTGACTGAGCTAGCTCAATTTTGGATTTTGGGGCCCTCTGCAGCCCGGCTTTTTCCTATCTTGGCCTCATTGTTATGTGGGTGTCTAACCTGGCTGGGCCAGCTCGATTTTGGATTTGAAGCCCCTCTGCAGTCCCATTTTCCCCTCCCATGTTCCGGGTCCCTCATCAATATGGTTTCATATTGTGGGTAGCTCATAAGGATGCCCTGCAGGCAGTTTACCCAAAGCTCCTGGGTGTATCCAGCTTATATGGATGCATCCATGCCCGTTCTTTTATTCCTCCCTGGATATGTCCACCCTTCATGGATGTATCCATACATTTTTCTGGACCCAGTGGATGCATCCACCACTCATTCTTTTTTGAATGCATGGACATGTCCATGGAAGGATGGGTTTATCCACCCTTCCTTTTTCTTGCCATGGATGTGTCCATCTCAGTTTGGGTGGATTCATCCACCCTTTTCGTTTTCATGCTGTGGATGTGTCCATCCTTCCCATGGATACATCCATGCCCCTTTTTCTCAACCCATGGATACATCCAGGGTGCACCCAAACAAAGGCCTGGACGTGTCCATGCCTTTTTGGATGTGTCATGGACACGTCCACATGAGACCAAACAAACCTGTGAACAGGTCCAGTTCACTGTGGATGCTCCCACTCCAACCAAACAAACCTTTTTCTCCCTTTTGCAACACATGTGTTCTAATAATCTATTCAACACCCCCATCCACACTTATATTTCCCACTAACCTATTTAATTATTCTTTTTCTATCAAATCCCTTAATCATGAGAATGAGATCAAGGTGGACTGAGAGCTTGTTGTACATTCTATCTTGTGCAACAGCGTCAGGTTTCTGGTCAGGCAAGCAACCCAGAGTACCACCTTGGATGTTGCGCAGCCGGAAGCCCGCTCTTCCATACTTGTTTTCTTGTTTGGACCGCTTCATTCATTGTATTCTAGGTTGACTGAATATTCTAGTTGAACTGGCGCACTCACAGATCGTATGAGAGTGCTATCGATGGCATGGCTTTGAGACCAATTTCACTTGGAATAATGAGCATGAGCAGGGTTGAATCTGAACCAGATTTTTACTTGGTGGTCCATTGTCATTCCTTGGAGTTGTGATTCTTTGCGATTCATAATGTCAAGAGTCTTGCCTGATTATGTGGCAACCATAACCACAGCTTGAATAGCGACTACAATGTGCGAGTGCCTGCCCATGGGATTGAAACCTGAATGTAACAAGTCAGGATAGATGCTTCAAATGAATGTTGGAATTGTAACAAACTATGATGATGTGTTTTGAGTTCAATTGAGTAATTCAACTTCATCAGTCACAGTAGAGTAGAGTCGGCAATAAACAAGGAGGAACTCCACCCTCCTTCTGGAGTTGAATATCCGGGATTCACAATAAATGCAAAGTAGAATTGGAGCTCACGCAATGATTATAATTAGGTTCCTACTCGGGTCTGTTGAGAAAAAGAAACAAAGAATGCGCAGTAGCTTACCCAGCACGGAAACATGCTGAGTTTCGGCCTCTGGGACATCTATTGAGAATCAATATGAAGTGAAAGAATACGGAATTTACTTTCGCGCGTAACAGGTTGCAAATAGCTCGTAGCACCTCTCGCCCTCTGGCCCTAGCAGCTGTTGGCTGGTGTGGCACTTCCCCGCATCTCGCTCAGGGCCCCGGGCTCGTCGTGCGCAGCATCTCCTCCACCCATTGTGCCTGCCCACAAAGCAACCACCCCCCCCCTCTTTGATATGCCCTCTCTGCCAGGCAGGGTCTGCGTCTTGCTCGTTCCACACCCAGTCACTGCATTCCGGGGCCAAATCGGCAGAGGCTCGACCGAGGCGGGTCGGCATAGGTCGGTCGACACCTCCTCGGCAGAGCCTGCCGACCTTTGTCGATCTGGTCGACTCACCTGTTGAAGCCGTTTGTGGCTTTTCGAGGGGCCCGTAGACGTTTAGTTTGACGGTGAGAGTCTCTTGGCGGTTGCCACGAGCTTCGGTTCCAAGAATGGTGACGTTAAGATCAAGCACGTGGCAGCTTGGCGCCACAACTCGGGTGCAGATAACGGCCTCTGCACAGCTCGGTAGGGTCTGCCGATTCGGCTCCGGAATGCAGTGAGTGTACCTCACGCCGCCCCATGCCCGTAGCCCCAGTCCCAGGCCAAGACATCGACTCTGAGATGGAGAACACACCTAAGACATCCACGCATCCCTCCCATCCGCGCCACCAGGTTCGGGATGATGCACTTGTTCACGACGCGTAGGTTCACGCGCGCCGCTGAAGCCGAACCACCCAAACCGCAGAGAGACTGTCCCGAGGATGACTGTGCGTGATACCGGATAGGACGCGCTCTCACACTGTGGGGCTTGTCTGCGAGTCGAGGGAGGCGTTGACTAGTTAGTATATCGTTGATAGGCGCACCGGGGGTTTGAGAGAAGATAAGAAAGACCGACGATCACCACTCTCCTCGCGTCCATGTTCGCACCCTCCTTCCTCCGAGGTAGGGCATTTCGCCGTGCCCGTCAAGGGCATGGCCATCATCTTGACGGGTGAGCAACGGGCACGGACCGTCACACGACGGTCCGTCCAGTGGGCCTATGGGACCGTCGAGACGGGGTCGGCTTCTAAACTTCACTCAGTCGAAATATGGATGGAGCAATATGTCTCAATTTACCTTGAAGTTGAACAGTTGAAATGGTCTTTTGGTGAGTTAAGTTCTAAGCTTGAATTGAACTGAAAACTGTCTCGCCTCGTCCAACAAAGGAACACATGACTCACTTTAAGAGCTTGAACCAATGCCCCGACTGATTGCCTGTCCCTGGGACTCGGAAGCGTCACAATGAATTATACGAGCCTTCAAGGTTCGATGTTGAGGCCTACAGGAAATGGTAAGAGCTCCTCCGAGGGCATTTGGGCAGTGCGGACACCTGCGACCCGGCGAATGTTAATTTGAGGAGGTAGGAAAGCACTTTTACTGTGAAAATTGGTCTCAATCAGCGACGATTTAGCTCAATTTTTAGTGTCAAATGTGTGCAGAACCCGTCACCGTTGCACCCCATCAACGGCCGCCATTTCGACGGCGGTTGACCCAAAAATCCGTCCCGTCACCATCCCGTCACTTTTCTTTGGAAATTCTCGTCAGCTATCCGTCTCACGGACCCCGTCGAACCGGCGCGATGGGCACGGCAAATAGCCCTACTTCTTCGTACACGAGTGCCTCCATTGAGGAGGCTGAGCCATCACATACGAGACTCCCTCGGCGGCACAGGCGACCCACCCGCGGTAAAGCCACCGCGTTTCGTCCCCCCTTCTGAAAATCCATACACGCACCACCTTTTGCTATTCCATGTCCAGCACGCAATCAAGTCGTACACACAGGTGCGCCATGCAAAGACGAAGAAGAGGAGCAGCCAGAGATGCCCGCGCTCGGCAACAGCGCCGAGGGCGAGGCTGGGGCTAGGGAAAGGGGAAGATGGGTTAGCGAATGAGCAAGAGGTAGGGGAGGTAAAGAGGGGAAGAGTGAGCATGTGATTCATAATAATAAAGGAAGGGAGAATCGAAGCCGCGAAGCTAAGACAGGTAATGGTAGCAATAACTTGATAGGAAGGAGAATAAGAAAGGGAAAATGAAAATGAAGAGTTTGCGCGGTTTCATGGTGAAGCCAGCTCGTCATTAGAACACAAGAACTAAAAGGAGGAATAAATAAAATAAATCAGGAGGGAACGGCATGCACCACTCAACAAATTGACCCATGTCCCGACACCCATCTTCCAACCCTTCAACCCGTCCCTGGCTCCCCGCTCCCCGTCCTCCCAGCGAGACACGCTCTTCGCGAACATGGCACCCCCTTTCAAGACGATGCGCACAGCATTGGTCTGCTCACTGGTAAACAGGCTTGAGGTTGAGGCGGGTTGGAGCACAAATTTCCACCGTCCTGCAGGTCGAGCTGAACGTGCCGCGCGAGTGGGTGGCAGGAGTAGAATGACTGAAATCAGAGAGTGGCAAGAGACGTGTTTGATTGAGCCACCCGATCAAGCGCAAACCGCACAGCCTCTGATCTGGCACAAGTTCCCATTGTTCTTTCATAGTACCAGATCCGTCCGTGTAGGTGTTACTTGCGTCCTGGTTATTTAGACTAGATCATTCACTGATCTCCTCTTCCAGCCTTTGCTTGATTTCGGCCAAGTCGGTGGCATTGTCCTGGTCACCAGCCCTCAATACCTCTTTACCACTCTGGAGTCTTCTCACTACGAGGCCTGCGCCCGCCGGTCGTACAAGTCGATGAGCAAGATGATGATCAAGAATTCATTCATCAAGACCAAGGGGACTTTTCCTTATGGCCCCAACTTGGAAGTACCAGTTCTCCTCAACTCTCTCGCTAAAGCTAGCCTTGACATCAAGACCGCGTACAAGTACTACACCATGCCCTTGACTTCGGCCGTTCCAATGCCTATGACCAGTGTTGCAGCCATCTCAGAGACCACTCAAAAGGCCGGCCAGCCTCGTCCCCATCATCGCGCCTGCTACAGACTGTTCCTAGCTAGTTCCCCGATGTTCCACTGCTATGCCTTTCAACGAGCAAGCTCTCTGTATGCCCAAGAGCTCCTCAAGACCCTGGCTACTCAATTTTTCCGTATACTGCGCCTTCAAGACCCTTGACGTCAAGCGAAGAATTCAAGATCAACTCACTGATCAAAATCATGCCACACTACCGTCCCTTCTGTTGGATCAAGACCTCAAAGCTCAATCCATGGCAAGACTGCAGGTACATTCGCAAGCCTTCCAGAGAGTTGTTGAGCTTCAATTCCGCAACGCCAAATCACATTCATTATTCTACTTCAGGCTCGTTTATTCCGTCAGGTCTATATTCTGCCTCCTTGGTGAGTCGCTTGCCTTGCTTCATTTCCCTCACCGATGTAGAAATTCAACATCGTGAAGATTTACACAACACGAAGCAACCACACCATGGGTCTGTGATTATTACTCACATTTTAAGCAGATGAACCGATTTTATGTGCATTTGTGTGCATTCTTCTTTTTCTCCCACACCCTGCCATTTCCCGAGGTATGACTATTTGTCTTGGACGGAGCACTCAAAATCTGATTATTACCACTGGACACTCGCAAATTCCCGGGCTTCTCAGATCAGTATCATTTTCGTCTTTTATTTTCCTGGCAGTTTTGGGGTGTACTAGCAACCACAGTGACGCGGTCTCTGAAGAGCACATTAAATTGCTGGACACCTTGATTACCCGTATCTTAAGCAGATGCCCTGCTTTTATGTTTACAGTTTTCTCTTTCTCCCACTCTCTGCCTGGCAGCTCCCGTATGCTCACCCTATTTCTGATTTCATTCCAAATTAGCTTTGGTCTAGGGATTTGAACGCTCCACAATGTTACTTTCAACCTATCCGATCAACCGTTCAATTTTCGCAAGAAAGGAAACGCCGCAATCTCCCTTCCTTAAACGCCCTCATCAGGCACCTTTCTTCCCGTTCTCTTCCCCGTTCCATTATCTCGAGCGCCACGCGTTTGTCTGCACATTTATTTGCCGCAGGTCATAGTTCACTACGTTTCTCTCTCACTACGCAGCCTGAAGCTGGTCCTTCCCTCGGTCAAGATTCAATACCCAGCAATTATCGCAAATCGGGACCGCTGCCTCTTCAGGTCTTGAATCCTACCGCTTCGGATGCATAAAATTACGACCCGTTTCTCCTCAAAACGAGCAAAACAAGACTTCAAACCGTCTCTCGTTTAATCACGGCGCTGGAGAATTCACTGCAATCGCAAGAATTTTCCAAGACGCTACAAGGCCTCCACCTGGATGGGCCACTCATTTGTGGAATCACAACATCACTCCAGTCGTGCAAGACCCTCGGGCGTTTTGCACAAAATGCCATGCTGCAATTCATACCGATGCCGACAACTGTCCTGTCTGCTATGGTCTTTTGCATTCTCTCGCCAACATGTCAACAGCTTGCCGCTGAGCGATGAACATTGGCCGTCTCCCTTTTCGTCTGCTGTACTCGTTCGTTCTTGGGCATGGTCCCTCAATTCTGGGAACCCTCCATGTCTTGAGCACCATCCTCACCAATCGAACGATGGCCCAATTATTGGATGAGCCCATATGTTGCATCCGGCTTCAAGAAGTCTTCAATACCGGTCTCTCTTTCCCCGACACGCTGCACAAGGTCACGCGGAATATCATGCTCAAGGTCTGCCTGAAAGAGGATGTGTTGCGCACCTGCATGTCGGATGCGGCGCACGCCTTGTTGCGAGCTGGCCTGGTATTTCGAACTACTCTCTCCCATCTATTGTGCTCATTAATCTTTCCAATTTCATGCTCTGATTCGCACTTCAAGGAGCCTTGTAAAGGTTCGCTGTCATTGATGTCATCGCCCTAACCTGCATCGAGTTGAGTTCAGTGGTTGTTTCAACCAGCCTGCCGGATCAGATCTTCATTCTGATTCCATCTTTTCAGGAAGCGCTATTTGGTCTTTCTTGCTCATGGCATATTTTTCGATCAACTCGTGCCACGAAATGCATTCGCCCATCCCCTCTTCTTCTTTCTCTGGTGCGCTTTTTAAGATGGGGTTTAGTCCATGTTGCTTCCAGGTACACTAGCAACTCCGCCGTACACAATTCTCTGTGTTCATTCCACCTAGTGCTTGTTTCAAATATTTGTTTCAACCCTTTTCAATTTCACGATCCCAGCGGTGACCTGGAGAAAAAGGAAAATGTGCAAGATACACCTATAAATCCCACAAAACCCCTCTAGTTAGAATGGGGGATAGCGCGCTATCCCCCATTCTAACTGTAAAGGATTCAGGCCATTTGCCATATGCTGCAATAAAGGCTGTGATAAAGCTTCAATAAAGCTGCAATATCTTGAGACATGGTACACAAGACAACCTTGCTACAATAAAGCTGCAATAAAAGTCACAATAAAGCTACAACAAAGGTGTTACCTCACAACAAGGTACCAAACAATAAAAGCTGCAATAAAGCTGCAATAAAAGTCACAATAAAGCTACAACAAAGGTGTTACCTCACAACAAGGTACCAAACAATAAAAGCTGCAATAAAGCTGCAATAAAAGTCACAATAAAGCTACAACAAAGGTGTTACCTCACAACAAGGTACCAAACAATAAAAGCTGCCATAACGCTGCAATAAAAGTCACAATAAAGCTACAACAAAGGTGTTACCTCACAACAAGGTACCAAACAATAAAAGCTGCCATAACGCTGCAATAAAAGTCACAATAAAGCTACAACAAAGGTGTTACCTCACAACAAGGTACCGAGCAATAAAAGCTGCAATAAAGCTGCAATAAAATCACAATAAAGTTGCAATAAAAGGTTCATATCCATGACCTTATATGGCAAGATCACATTGGATGTGAGCTGCAATAAAGTCACAATAAAGCTGACAATGAATGTGCCCTTGTACATAGAGTTTGGAACTGCATATGCTGCAATAAAGCTGCAATAAAGTTGTTTTCACATAAGAAAGTCATAGTCAACATTGGCTACTGTCCATACCAAGCATCTACTGTATGCAGCAAACCATGGTGATCAGTCTTTTGTTTGAATGATGTTGTGTGCAGTTCATCTGCTGGGAGAATGATTCCTTACATACAGCAAGTGCATTCATTACCTTGTTCCCAAAGATACACATTATCTTTTATCTATAGCTGTTATCTGTTATCTTGCCTGTGCTATGGTTATCTTGCTGTGCCATGGCCGGATTGATTCTAGCCTCCTGGATTCCTATCATGATCCAGATCACTTTAAATGAATATTTTCTTTGAATAAAATATTCATTTATCGCCGGGGTTGGCCGAGTATTTTGCGTTTTGCGCAGCAACCAAGGCACTGATTGAAAAACGGGTTGGACAGCCAGATCAGGTGATTTTTTCTCCACAACTTTGGTTTTGACAACATTTTTCCCAGGCTGACATATTTCCTTTTTGGGCCACTACGCTTTTCGCCCAAAATGGAAATTCTTCGTTTTTCCCTCAGTTGGGCGCAATTTGACCGTTTTTCTTGATCTAACTTTGCAGTTGTCATGTTCTTTAGGTGTGGATGAGACTTCCACCATATTTTTAGCTGAGGAAACAGGGTAACAGGGGGAAAATGTGTGAACTGGCAAAATTTACCTTCTGACATTCCTACCTTACACATAGCCATGGCTCACTCTCAGAAATCCTAGGATACTATCATGTCATCATTAAAAAGAGTTTCCACATGGTTTCTCCCTGATTCAGGCATCATACAAATAAATTCTGAGCACATGGACAGTTCACTTATTTGTTGTTTTCCTTGCCTTTTCCTTATGTGAGGTACCTTTCCAGTCGTCCTATATGACATATGGAACATATGAACCTGTTTTTGCAACTTCTATTCTGCCTCAGTCCACTACATATTGATCTTGTTGATGTTTGGGCTTCAACTGGATATCCATGTGATCCAGGCTGCCTTGCAGCATTAAAACAAGATGCACACCTTCCAGAGAGGTATCCAATATAAATCATATTGTTTGAGTCAAAAATCAGGGCAAAATCTCGACCTGAACCTGAGATATGTGAAGTGTCAATTTCTGATCATTTATCAAATGGGGCCTTAAGCACTGAATATAATGCAAAGAAAAGCATCTAAACAACATTTTCCAATGTGAAGGAGCAATGTTCAACTTTTTTTGAAGGAATTTCGGTAGGTTTCCACCAGATGGTGTTTTGGAACATGTAGGCTCAACTGCAAATTATTGCCTTTTGACTGCGCACTCTCCAAAACACAACTTGGTCAAATCTTGACCAAAATCAATGAAATAAGGCTTGGGATTGTTGTTTTACATCATAGCTTCTCACCTATAACATTTATCCGGCACTAGGTGGCTTCCTTAGGCCTCAATTAATAAATATATGCAAAACTGACATTTCACAGTTCACATGATTCTGCCCATATATTGGTGGAAAATTTGACATCTGGAGGATGGGGCATGTCATTTTGATCCTTCTATGTAGTTGGATTTGTCTTCAGAATGATGGGACGAAGCAGAGAGGACAAATATTGATGTACTACTTGCCTTCCTTGAATCTCAATGGGGTTCATGCAAATATGATTGCAAGGTCTCTCAACTGTGTCTGTATATGTCCTAGATGCAGTAGGACCATTTTTGCAGCCAGTTTAATGTGTGGTACCTACAATACACTATGAACATTAAAATTTCCCACTTGGCCATTAAATTGTGTATATCCCCCTGAGACATGAAGAAAATTCATCCAAATGACTAGGATAAGGAATAGATATGAGAAGAGAGTAATTAAGCAGAGCTCCACTGGGTCTGTGGGAAATAGTATGGTCACAAGGTAAATTTTGCCAGTTTACACATTTTCCCCCTGTTACCCTGTTTCCTCAGCTAAAAATATGGTGGAAGTCTCATCCACACCTAAAGAACATGACAACTGCAAAGTTAGATCAAGAAAAACGGTCAAATTGCGCCCAACTGAGGGAAAAACGAAGAATTTCCATTTTGGGCGAAAAGCGTAGTGGCCCAAAAAGGAAATATGTCAGCCTGGGAAAAATGTTGTCAAAACCAAAGTTGTGGAGAAAAAATCACCTGATCTGGCTGTCCAACCCGTTTTTCAATCAGTGCCTTGGTTGCTGCGCAAAACGCAAAATACTCGGCCAACCCCGGCGATAAATGAATATTTTATTCAAAGAAAATATTCATTTAAAGTGATCTGGATCATGATAGGAATCCAGGAGGCTAGAATCAATCCGGCCATGGCACAGCAAGATAACCATAGCACAGGCAAGATAACAGATAACAGCTATAGATAAAAGATAATGTGTATCTTTGGGAACAAGGTAATGAATGCACTTGCTGTATGTAAGGAATCATTCTCCCAGCAGATGAACTGCACACAACATCATTCAAACAAAAGACTGATCACCATGGTTTGCTGCATACAGTAGATGCTTGGTATGGACAGTAGCCAATGTTGACTATGACTTTCTTATGTGAAAACAACTTTATTGCAGCTTTATTGCAGCATATGCAGTTCCAAACTCTATGTACAAGGGCACATTCATTGTCAGCTTTATTGTGACTTTATTGCAGCTCACATCCAATGTGATCTTGCCATATAAGGTCATGGATATGAACCTTTTATTGCAACTTTATTGTGATTTTATTGCAGCTTTATTGCAGCTTTTATTGCTCGGTACCTTGTTGTGAGGTAACACCTTTGTTGTAGCTTTATTGTGACTTTTATTGCAGCGTTATGGCAGCTTTTATTGTTTGGTACCTTGTTGTGAGGTAACACCTTTGTTGTAGCTTTATTGTGACTTTTATTGCAGCGTTATGGCAGCTTTTATTGTTTGGTACCTTGTTGTGAGGTAACACCTTTGTTGTAGCTTTATTGTGACTTTTATTGCAGCTTTATTGCAGCTTTTATTGTTTGGTACCTTGTTGTGAGGTAACACCTTTGTTGTAGCTTTATTGTGACTTTTATTGCAGCTTTATTGTAGCAAGGTTGTCTTGTGTACCATGTCTCAAGATATTGCAGCTTTATTGAAGCTTTATCACAGCCTTTATTGCAGCATATGGCAAATGGCCTGAATCCTTTACAGTTAGAATGGGGGATAGCGCGCTATCCCCCATTCTAACTAGAGGGGTTTTGTGGGATTTATAGGTGGCAAGATAGTGGCTCCCTCTCTCCACTGACAATTTTTACAGCTAATTGCAGTACCTAAGGCGCGGACTAAAAATCTCTGTCTTGTGATGTGTTCAAAGAATTCCCGATATCTCAGTCAGTTCTTCACCGATTCACATGAAAACTATATAGATCTACTCAGCTAATTCATACGCAATTAGTGATAGAAAGAAATCCATGAAAATATTATGTATTTGGAATTTTCTGGTTTTGGGCTGTTTTCACACCAAAGGCCATCAAGCATGCTGAAAACATGTTCCAGTGGCCTAATTTTTGAGGAAGGACAACATGTATGACTGGAAGAAATTAGTGATAGAGCCAGAAATACGGATAAATTACTGTACAGTCCCTGCAGCTCCATCAGATACATTCACCAGTTTTGGCCTTGAAAGGTACTGTAAACATTGTATTTGTTGAGGAATCTTATATGTTTCTGGCTCTATCACTAATTCCCTCAGTTACACATGTTGTCCTTCCCAATATATCAGACCACTGGGATATGTTCTCGGAATGCTAGACAGCTTTTGGCATGAAAACAGCCCAAAACCAGAAAATTCCAAATACATAATATTTTCATGGATTTCTTTCTATCACTAATCGCGTATGAATTAGCTGAGTAGATCTATATAGTTTTCATGTGAATCGGTGAAGAACTGACTGAGATATCGGGAATTCTTTGAAAACATCCCAAAACAGAGATTTTTAATCCGCGCCTTGGGTACTGCAATTAGCTGTAAGCTTTTGTAGGTGCATCTCATTACTCATCTCATTTTCGGCGTTCTTGTAACTGGTGCAGAAATTAGCTTAGATCCAGAGAACTGGACACTCTCGACCTCGCCGATCAGCAGTATCGCTTGGCTCCTTCGCATTGTCGGTACAGTTTTGTTCCGAACAGTACTCAAAACATATAAATTTTCGACACTCCCACTGGACACCGAACCGCCCGGGCCGTGATCACGCTTTCCGGCAGAACCATGCCATGAGCTCAACCATAATGATTACGATACCGAGCACCGGGTTCAAGGTTCAAATTCCAGCCCATTTCAGATGTTTTAGCTTACATACTTATCACAATCGCGATGAGGGCAATTGAGATAAGTAAGTCGTGGGTGAAAGATGAAACGGCAAACAGATGTGCATGAAGATTATAATTAGTGGCAAACAAGCTCGTACAGTGCTTAAAGCATATAGACCCCACACGACAGCCCCACCGGACACCCAAATGCCTGGGCTGCGCTTACGCTTTCTGGCTGGATCATGCCATGAGCTCAACCATAATGATCACGATACCGAGCATTGGGTTCAAGGTTCAAATTCGATCCCATTCAGATGTTTGAGCTTACATACCTATCACAAGCGCGATGAGAGCAATTACAATCTGCTCGGGACGCTCAGCGTGCTTGCTGGAAACGGAACCCTTCAGCAGCGCTTGTGTATTGGGAACCAGCATCCATCATCGCAAGCAGCGAACTCACCTCAACACGCAAATTGAGCAGATTTAACGGCTGTGGAATCTCAAGGTAGTTTCTTGCTGTGTCGTAAAAAGGTCAATGTCTGAAGCTCTGTGTCTCCGATATGAGAACAAATACCTCAAAAGAAGATCCAGAGTGCATTGGATCAGTCACCAGTGCCACGGATATCAGAAATTCTAAGACAGTGCTGACTGTATTTCCTCGGCATAATTTCTTAACAGTAGTTAGTTGCCGAGTCTCAAAACAATCTAGTTGCTTGCCTTTATGAGGCATCCCGACCTTCCCCGTTGTAGCTATAATATTCAGGAATTTTCGTTTCTTTGAGGGTGAATGAAATAAGTTCCACAAACTACCATGATCGCCCATTCAATAATTCCGGATGCAGGCCCTCAATCACGATGTACCAACGAAGTTTTTCCGAGTACTTAAGTAATCATTCATGATTTTTGTGTCGTCCGAGATTCCTGTGAGCAAAATATGTGCACGGTCGCCATCTATCGTTGTAACTCTAATAGTGGCTGTGCATCAGATTGAATGAAACGTCGATAGTGGTAGTGTCCTCCCAGGGTCAGATTTGATTAAGTTTTCGAAGATTCATCAGGTTCTGAAGGCTGTGTTTTTGCGTAATCATTTTTTTTGGACGCGTCCTGTCTTCAAATGTCACACAAAGACAGCATTGAATTTTGCTTTCGTCCGGAGTACAATTCCATATGGCGGTAACACCGCAAGTTTACCTGAGCACATGCTTTATGGTATTTGGCAGCTGTTATGTTTGGTTTGTGTGTTGGGGGCGGATTCCTTCCGATTTAGAAATGATTTTCATTTTCTCTGAGAGTGTTGTGTACCGAGATGGACAGCAATAAAGTGAACTGGTTATTTGGGTGTTTGTAGAAATTATGAGCCAGGTCGGCATGCACAGGTGGAATATATAGAATCACAGAAACAGATTCCATCTCTCAAATTTATGGTCTAAGGAAATCAAGTGAGAATTGTGGTACACTGTCATATTGGAATGCAAACTTCAATTGCACAGAAATTTTTATCAATTAGGTGGTGCAATTATTGCCAGAGGCAAAAAGATGGATTCCACCCAATAGACAAGTCTCCCGTGATGCAGAAGTTAAATCTGCGATTGCAGAAGTTGAGGATAAATTTGGGTTTAAAGATGTAAGTGCGAGTCATGCCGTGCTAATGCAACGGCCTCGCCCACCAAGTGACAGATTATGATATCGCGTGCGACAAACATAGCTTTAGCTTCCTACAGCTCTGAAAAACCATCCGACTCACATGTAGCTTGACCCTTTGCGAACGGTTATTAGATCATCATATATTCTAAAACATTGGTTTTGAAAACTCTCCGGCGCCACCTTCGACCACCGAACACAGACACGGAACGAAATCAAGGCTGCCATACCTGCAGGTGTAATCAGAATGAACGGCCCATACTAACGAGAGAAGCGAAGTTTACTTGGCAGCACAGTTCAACTTCAAGCTACTGTGGAAGGGAAACCTAAAGGCAACGTAAGTAACATATCTGAATCAAATCAAGGAACGAGAGTGAGAAGGTGCATAGCATGTAGCACAGTCCGAAGTCGAGTCAGTAACGGTTCCAGATCGACGAGTTTGCCAACCAAGCTCCACCGAAAAAAAAAAAACCAATTCAAGATGTATTGAACCAAGCACAGCTGGTTCAAATATGGCTCGGACTGAAAGGCGACGATATTGTGAGTTAGGTGAGTTCCAGTATAAGTGGAACTGTCAACTCAAAATTCCCGAAGGGTTGTCGCAAGTCAGTCCAATCCAACCACAATTTGAATTTAGTCGAGTGTGTTAAGACGCACTAGAAGGCCAAAATAAGTGAAATGAAAGGCACAGTATACTGTGAGGATAATGGTTCTGCCACAAAAAGGACACCGGCGAAAACGCAAAGCAGAAGTGTGCGACGGTGGAGATCACGAGCTCCGTCTTTCTGGGAGGCTACAGCGCCTTGGAGATTGTGTGGTCCATCTAGCAGGCTTGCGGTACGACTGTGATATCACGAAATTGGATTTGAGCGAAGGTTTGGATAGAGGAACAGACGAAAATGCACACCAGATGGTTGAATCTGGTTGAACAAGAGATAAATGATAATCTATCACAGAGGTAAGTTGAACTAGAGGTTGGACTGCCATTCACTGCATTCAGCCCACGGGTAGGCAACGTCATTTTGAGACGTCTCGCCAAGCCCTAGCCGAAGGCTGTGTCGAGGTGCTGCCGGTTGGCTAGACACCTCGTGTCGAGGTGCCTAGACACGGCTCGATGTGTTGGGCTGCCGAGGCCGTGGCCTGCCGTAGCCGCATGCGGAGCGTGATCACCGATGCCGAGGGCGTCAGAGCGCCTCGGCATGGGATGTCTAGGTGATTGTCGCGAGGCTCAGTGTGACTAAAAAAAGATCTGTCGAGCTCGGCAAGATTTCCCACGTCTAGGTGCACGTGTGCGCCTAGACAGACCTAGCCTGGAGCTCGGCAGACCTCAGTGTGACTAGATTTTATTTTGCCGAGGGGTCGGCTGAATGCAGTGATTGCTCCTCGAGATGGAGTTGAATAAATTTATTGTTGGTAACCAGTTTCCGTCAGTGAGGATTTCACGTGATCAGCATACCAGGCTGAATAAACTGGAAATATCCACGATCTAAAGGGGATGTTGGCCAAGAATCAGTGGAAATCAAGTTAAACTCGCACACCTCGAATCAGACGCCGATGCTTTTGGTTTCGCGGTTGGCCAAGAAGAAGGGAATTTTGAACGGATAAGACAAGCTGGGTTGCATTCGAATTATGTCGTTGAGGGCCTAGAGAATTTTATTCAATTGAGGGAAGGAATAAAAAGAATAAAGATGACACACTGTATTCGCAGTCAAGACAGCTCGTGACACATTTCTCCTTGAATGAAACGGTGTAAAACCTCGGGAATGATTTCGAACACGAGGGTGAGCTTGCTTTGTATAACTTGGGGACGGTTGCGGACGTTAGAAATTAGGAGGAGGGAAGAATAGACAACTGCAGCTGATTACATGGCTGGGAAATCAGGGAGCTGAGGGGACACAGAATGTACAACTCACGCGTGGATCTCGTTGAAATTCGCTGCAGGCGAATCTGTTGAGCTTATCAACGGGGCTTTTGAGGAAGAGTGATACAACAGACTGCGGTGGCTTCACACTTGTAAAAGTTGGCAAAGGTGGTGAGGAAGAGATTAGGCAAAAGAGCGGATGGGTGTTGATACAAGAAGGACAACCTTCCACGATGCTGCACAACAGCAATTTGAATAAGTAGTTGGGATTTGCTATGGAAATAATGTACACGTTCTTGGCTTTTCCACCGATACTCCTTTCCCCCTCGATTAGACGTCAGCGAGGGCCAAGAGAAAATAAAGAGTATCCGACGTACTTCATTTGTAAACTGTTCCTTGCGGCGCTGTCAATATGGTGCGTGTGGAAGCCAAAGAATCGACGCTGTGGGGGGCGAATTAAGTGTCCGGTGAAGATCAGAGTCTGAGAAACAAACGAGTACAACACACGCCAGCAAGTGGTGAGCAGGTTTATCGTAGTGCAAGCGGTCAATACCAGGCAAGAGAACGCATAAGCGCTGCAAAAACCTATATCGAACAAGGTAAGGATGCTGGTTTGTTTGAAAGAGATTGACCCGAGGCAGTATTTTAGCTAAACGGTCCTTATCATGACTCTGCTTCAAACCAAGGAAATGAGCCGTGCTTACACTATTGTATTATTTTCTACATGGTGCATTTAAAACTTGCTCGAAATTCAATGAGACGAGTGACTCACCGACGCAATAAAAGGGCGAACTGCGATACACTTTTGTGAGTTCACCGGCACCGATCTGACGGCCAACTTAGAATAACATCCAAAACCAAAGACATACCACAAGTCGGGCAATGAATTAGGGAAATCCTGAGACGTAGGGGGAGACCGGCGAAGAGCTGACTCCTGTGTAAAAATGGACTAACGGACGTAAAACTGGGTCCCAAGTAATCCACTGCGCTATCTTCTGCGACCGGGGCCAGTAGGCTAACATAATGCCTCCCATACCTTCAATACGATACCCAATGTAGATTCACCCACCAATTAGAATTCTGAACGCAGTTAGTACGGGCAGAGCGGTGAACGGAACCACGGTTGACGCAGTGTGAATGGATTGGGCGTAACTGTGAGCGGTATCTTGTATCTTGAAAGCGGTGGAGATGCGACACGACTTGTCACGAAGTTACTGTACTTTGAAGG
The DNA here is from genome assembly GCA_014925785.1 of Mycena galopus ATCC 62051. NCBI lineage: Eukaryota > Fungi > Basidiomycota > Agaricomycetes > Agaricales > Mycenaceae > Mycena > Mycena galopus. The sequence continues at coordinate 77,190 of WIQG01000235.1, forward strand.
GATCTGGGTGAAGTAGGGGAATGGTTAGGAGCCTTGAGGGATCAGTCATTGAGGTACGCAGAAGGAGTGGTCAAGTGGCAAGGTGCGAAAGAACAATGGACAGATCAGTGGCTGTACAGTCTGCGTTTGATCGGATGGCACGACCAAACGCGTCTCTCCTGCCACCCTGTTGGACCGACGATCGATGCTGTTCCCCCCTGGTTTCCTGAATAGTAAGAGTGCGGGTTTACTCAGGAGAGCATCGTGTGGCGTGTCATGGTGTGCAGCTCACTCTCTTGGTCGTGCACATTTATTTATTTTGTGTTCTCGCAGTGGTGGGTCTGGCTCGGCCCAACACGTTCTTCCACGGCTCCCTCAATACTCATCCATCGCAAAAAACCCTCTAACAGACCGCATCGCACCCAGGTAACTTCATTCTGAATAAATCTTGCTGTCATGGCACTATAGTAAGCCTTGTCCACTCACCCCATCTCCGGACTCGATACTTAGTCATTCGGGTTTCCAAACTGCGGTACATCCTGGGGGGGAAGATATATTATATTAACGTGTGCCGCAGGCTGAACAACTAGTTTACGGAAGACAAACAAGTAGTACCGTATGGGTGGTTATCCTGGTTTGACTTCCAGTTTTTTCCACTGATGGACTTCGTCCTATCTGCTTTGATTTATACTGACACTGCTTTCATTTTCAGAATTGCTTACTCGGTAACCCTTTAAAATCTACCCCAAACTCTGGACCTGGTTACACCCAACGACGGTGGGTACCCTTTATTTCGGCCTCACGGTTATTGCTTGAACTTACACTTTATTGTTCTTGCTAGGGTTCGAAATGACTGCTTTTAAATTTCTCAGAGGTATGAACTTTGCCTCTGACCAACTTCTCACTGAATTAGGTTGCACACCGTGGATTGAGTAAATCAGGTTAGTCTTCAAGCGGCTAAATTTTGTATTCTTTCACTTCATACTACTTCCGACTGGCCAACCGGCCACCTTAAGAGTTTTGCATATCTCACAAATGAAGGGGCAGCTTAATGTCTCTTTTGGGGCCGGAGGATGTAGTCTAGGATGTGGATTGTGACCGGACTCGATCAATTTGATGTTTTGATGAGTCGGCGAATATTCTGCCACGGCGAGTCTAAAAATGGCCATAACGCCGAAGCCGGTCAGGCGTGGGAATGCTTCGATCCATTATCATTTACAAGGTGGTCGACGGCCTGCGGCCGTCTCCCTCCTTGTTTTGATCCTGTTGTTCCCGACCTTGAAATTTGAAATCGTCCGAGATAAAGTTCGCACCTCCGAAAAAGGAAATAAAAAACCCAAAGATTTTATAAAGAGTTTGACAGCTCGCTCAGCTTTTGTCTGGCCGGCGCACATGTAACTGATGAGTCTTAGAGATACTACAAGCTTCCAATACACCAAAAAATGTTTGTTATTCATCTTTAGCCCACCATCAATTCAAAATCAATGTGGAATTTGTGTCAACTATGAGTCAATATTCAGAATCAAGATGCGTCAACTATCTGAGCCGTCTGACACTGTACACAGCATTTAAAACCAAACGACTAATGTCTAGTGAGGTCATCTTGATGTTCTGAATGCCGCATGTGCCAGCCAAGATATTCCAGAGTCATCATCCAATTGGTGAGAGTCCAGGGATCTTGCACAATCTGCACAGCAGAATAAGCCCAAGAGAAAAGGAGATTTTTGGCATACTGGTACACTAGGAGGCTGGATGAATGTATTGAGGTCATGAAACCGAGTTTTGAGGCAGCTGACATCCCCAACATGCAGCGTAAGATGACCAAATGTGCCCGGAAACTGTGGCAACGGAGGACGGTACAAGGCCGCAGGGTGCGCGAGGCGTCGTAGAATGATGTGGAGAACGAAATACTTCGTATTATGCACAAAATGGGCATAGGATAGCTGTTGGACTGATCTCACTTACCGTTAGTGATATGATGAAAAATGGCCTGATAATCCCCTCCTCCCTCTTGCCCGTACAACACCAAAACAAGTTGCATATTCAAAATAAGAGGTTGTCATGGTGAATGGAACTGTCTGAATGTACCTTGACCCCCATCTTCATTACCGCCCCCTCCATTCCCCTCAGGCTCCAACAGATTTGAAGATGTTTGGGTGCCTGAAATGGCCGTTTGACGTAGTATGCAACGAAGACAGAGACAGACAAGCCTTAAAATCAGATAGATATGGTGGTAGTGGGATATTAGGTCGGTAGAATGGGTGTACCAAGTTCCACGAGCATAGTTCCACAACTGACCTAGATACAGTGTTGACGAAATCGGGACGTCCAAAGCCACATGTTCGATGTCCGAGCTGGCAACCAGTGGAATAGAGATAAGAGGTGGGATTGAGTATGTTTTGAGGGTAGTCGGTGGCGTAGCCATGCAGTCGCTATTCAAGCTGTGGTTACGGTTACCAAATAATCAGGCAAGACTCTTGCCATCATGAATCGCAAAGAATCACAACTCCAAGGAATGACAATGGGCCACCAAGTAAAATCTGGTTCAGATTCAACCCTGCTCATGCTCATTATTCCAAGTGAAATTGGTCTCAAAGCCATGCCATCGATAGCACTCTCATACGATCTGTGAGTGCGCCAGTTCAACTAGAATATTCAGTCAACCTAGAATACAATGAATGAAGCGGTCCAAACAAGAAAACAAGTATGGAAGAGCGGGCTTCCGGCTGCGCAACATCCAAGGTGGTACTCTGGGTTGCTTGCCTGACCAGAAACCTGACGCTGTTGCACAAGATAGAATGTACAACAAGCTCTCAGTCCACCTTGATCTCATTCTCATGATTAAGGGATTTGATAGAAAAAGAATAATTAAATAGGTTAGTGGGAAATATAAGTGTGGATGGGGGTGTTGAATAGATTATTAGAACACATGTGTTGCAAAAGGGAGAAAAAGGTTTGTTTGGTTGGAGTGGGAGCATCCACAGTGAACTGGACCTGTTCACAGGTTTGTTTGGTCTCATGTGGACGTGTCCATGACACATCCAAAAAGGCATGGACACGTCCAGGCCTTTGTTTGGGTGCACCCTGGATGTATCCATGGGTTGAGAAAAAGGGGCATGGATGTATCCATGGGAAGGATGGACACATCCACAGCATGAAAACGAAAAGGGTGGATGAATCCACCCAAACTGAGATGGACACATCCATGGCAAGAAAAAGGAAGGGTGGATAAACCCATCCTTCCATGGACATGTCCATGCATTCAAAAAAGAATGAGTGGTGGATGCATCCACTGGGTCCAGAAAAATGTATGGATACATCCATGAAGGGTGGACATATCCAGGGAGGAATAAAAGAACGGGCATGGATGCATCCATATAAGCTGGATACACCCAGGAGCTTTGGGTAAACTGCCTGCAGGGCATCCTTATGAGCTACCCACAATATGAAACCATATTGATGAGGGACCCGGAACATGGGAGGGGAAAATGGGACTGCAGAGGGGCTTCAAATCCAAAATCGAGCTGGCCCAGCCAGGTTAGACACCCACATAACAATGAGGCCAAGATAGGAAAAAGCCGGGCTGCAGAGGGCCCCAAAATCCAAAATTGAGCTAGCTCAGTCAGCTTCCTCCTCACATGGGTCTCTCACTTGAGATAATGTGCAAAACATGAGCATAGAGGGACCCAAAATCCAAAAATTGAGCTGGCTGAGCCAGGTGTGGACGCATCCACAGATGAGGGCTGGATGTATCCATGGAGTCACGTCACATAGCTCTGGACGTATCCAGGGCCATTTTGTGGATGTGTCCAGCCACAGTTGGATGCATCCAGGCCATGGAATAATACCATGGAAACAGGCCTCCTTAGGTGCGATACCCTCAAGGCCAGCATCCCCCTAATGAGGCCTGGTTGGGGGTACCCTGAAGTGGATTTTTGTACTAAGCACTGACTTTGGTGAAACCTCGGACTTCCCCATGGGCTACAATTTGGAGCTGCCAAATCACAGGCGCTAAATAGTTGCGTCCGGATGCTCCCGGGTGCTTTCGGACCCGAGTGCCAAATAGAATTATTCCTGACCAGTTTGATCAGTTCTCGGCTTTCTAAACTTTCTCAAAGCTCGCAATTGAGTTTTCGTATAAAGGGGATATTGTTGATCGGACCCTTGATGGTGCTCGGTGGTTGTTCCCGCTGTCAGCCTCTACGACCTAGAAGGGGATTAGTCTCCAAAACCCCAGTGCGCACGGATGCCGATGCATGCGCATGGATGCCAATGAATCCGCACGGATACGCATTGATGCCCTGTCAATGCGCAATCACTCTAAACGTGATTTTTTTCCTTTTCAGTCGGGTCTCAACTTTCCTGGAGGACCTGTGGGCGTCAGAATGGAAAACCATCGCTCGCTACCGATCTGCCCATGAGGCTCATTGTCACCCCGGCGTGTTCGCGCTTCTCGTTCTGCTTAAAGTCCCGGGTCGAGATCTTGCGCCTCTCCCACAATGCTCCTCAGTATTCCCGTGGAGGACCTCTTGGCTGCTCGACTCGACATTAGGCTCGGTGAGGTTGACGGCCGCCTATCATGCAAATTCAATCCGACTGTGAACAACCATACTGTCCCCTCTCCCCAACGCTGGGCCAGCATAACTCTTAATCTCGAAAGTGTTCCGGCAGAGAACGGACACATGCTTTGTATTTCCGCTACGCTAGATGAGCTAGCACGACACACGAGTCCCGTCGCCAACTCGAGTGTCCTGCCCCCAAGCGCTGATGGAAAAAAATCCAACAACAGCGCTTTGAACACTGGCATTAATCCCATGCCTTTGCTCCTTTCCGACCCATCCCATTATCTGCCCACAGTCATGGCCAGTGCATCCGCCAATGATGTCTCATCTCCACTTCCGCAGGGAGAGTTCGCTTCCCTGGACTTTATCTCTGCCCGAAGTTGCATATTTGCCGATATGAGTGGCAATGGCTACGACGACAGCACCCTCGACCGCTTCTCTTGGCGTGAGTCCTCCTGATATATTGGCGTTGTTCGTCGCTGATTCTCAAAGCATTTCAGCCATGAATATCACGCCGAGCCCATATTTAAGCTCTTGCTCGACCCCTTCATCAGACTACGGTGCTACTACCGACTCGCTGTTGTTCTCGTGGTCCGAGGAACACAACTTATCTCCCGCAACCTCCACTTCCAGCTCGATCTGCCCCTCGCCCTCGAACACAACATTCATCCACTCGAGGCCACCCGAAAGTTCACTCTCCGAGCCGAACGCGACACTGCCTGATGAGAGCGGGAAGATCGGGTGCGCCCAGTACCCATGCTTGCACCCAACCTGCGACCGCGTCCTGACAAGCCTATACACGCGAGAAATTCACATGCGTACGCACAACGTCAAGGTCCCCAAAGTATTGCTATGTACATTGGGGTGCAGAAAAACTTTCACGCGTCAGCACGACCGCCAGCGGCACGAGGTCGCGTTGCACGGTAAAAAACACAACCACGTGTGCAAGCGCTGTAAACGCTTTTTCTTGGACACAAAGAGATTGAACCGCCATGTGTGCCGTGGGCGCCGGCAGGGATAGATTCAGTGGCCTTTGGGTGGTACGTCGCCGTTGACTTCTTGATTTTGCGCTGCGACTGAGCCACCTTTTGCAGATGATGAGGTGGATGATACAACATATTGAAGTCAGAAACCAGATTCCAATGGCAAGCCCTGTAGATACTAGAAACCCCCCATCCGTAAACATAGACTTGGCCTTCAAGTTGTAGACATATAAAACAGCAGGCCCTCAGCGACTTGAAATCTGCGGGTGAATCATCCAGGTTCTAAGAGATCAGGGATAAGGGAGAATCATCACTGGAAGCTGACTTCAACCGTGGATTTCAGCAGATTCAACGTAACTTCTTGCGGGCTTGGTGGATCGCCTCGGTATTTCAGCAACGATACGCACATCGCATTGGTGATCGCATAAATAATTCAAGGTGTGCCTGACTACAGAAACGCTCCCCACTCCAAGGGTCCGTTACACGTGTTCAAATTATTACTCGTATATTATCGAGGTCCTATGAATCAGAGTGTACATGTTTGTCCGTCTGCTTCTTTCCCCTTCTGTGTACCAGTCCATTAGTTCGGGTGCCTCGAGGCCGGGTTATTTTTCCAACACCAATAAGGATCAGCGAGCTATGCGCTATGACGTATGGTTCATTTTTAAACAGACCCCATGCTCATACCGCGTATATTAAGCAGATGCCTCGTATCAGTATGTACCTGTTTGCTTTTCGCACGCCACCGCTTCTGTCCGTTCTACCGTTCTCTCGGTCCCGTCAAGGCTGTTCTTTACAGTTATTTTTTTCCATTTTTCCCATGCTCTGGCCGGCAGCTCTATTTGTGCAGCTCAGTTCCATTTAATTTTCGGAGTTTGCCTTCATCAGAAATTAGCTTCGATCCAGTGAGCTGGACACTCCACTACGTTACTTTCGACTTCCCTGATCAGCCGCTTAACATCCGTTCAAAAAGGACGCTCCTTCGCCTTCTTCCTCTCTCCCACTCCCACTATCTCCTCCATCACAGCGCATTTCGTCTCCCTCCGTTTTATCTATTTATTCTTCTCCAGCTATCTACACAAGCACAGACGTTCCGCCTGCTTTTCAATAGGGACGAATCTCCACAGCTGAGCACCAATACATAAAAGGTGCGCACGGCTCCATCTTGCGCCTCTTTAAGCGTGCTTCTCTACGCAGCGCTGACCGCACATGCTACAAAGGAGATCAGCGAGTTTATTTCCTTCGTCATTCGTTCAATATTTCATACGATTAAATCGCCCAATTCTGGTTATGTGTGTCTTGGATAGTCTAATGACTTTTCATTGCAGTCCTCTAGGTATTCGGAGTCGTTCCTGTGACCATGATACCGAGGAGGTAAGTTGCCTCCATATACTGTTCAACCCCGTTCGTTCAATGTTTCTTTCAATTGACTTCGCCCATCTCAACTTCGGTGAAGTGCTCGCAACCTTTCACTTCAGTGCCCCTGTTTTCGTTTTGCACGATATTCTGAGACTTCCCCGGAACCGTGTTGCGGCATCGAGGTAAGCTCCGTCCATATGTTCAAATACCCAATTCAACCGTCTCTGCGTGCCTGAGCCTCAGACTTTACTTAAAATTTGACCTTCCTGTGAGTATGCCGTATAGAATGGCGCCTCTAAATATCTTTCCATCTGGATTTTAATGAAACGGTAACTTAGGTCGAAACTCACGCATCACCTCCGCTCATCCTTGGGCGTCGTTCCTCAAGTCTTCATTCACTATATCCTACTAGTGAATGTAGAGTTCATGCTCTTGCGATCCTACCTTACTTTCCCACTGACTTCTCAGCAACATTCAGGGGTCGCTTCTCGAGTTCTAGTAAGTATTCCCTCTGAGTTGGCTCGAAGAGTCGTACTCTTACTTTCAGACTGTCCAGCTGTCTGTGAACCTGGCATATTTTCCTCTGCAGGTACAATTGGTCCCGCAACCGCCACATGCCTGTACCTGATGTGAGCAATTCCTAACTGCACAGTTCTTTCTTTTTTTTCCTATCGCTGCACGCCCACATTCTCCCTAACATCCCTTCGCTAGATTCTATGACATCATCATCTATGCTGCCTTCGTTACACCTGGCACCACACGGAAATTTGGTATTCTGTTTTATTGCGTTCCCGTGAGCTGCCCAACGCGTTTCAGGTATGCTTTAGCTCACCCTTACCTCTTCTTAAGCAGCGTTCAATTATTCTTTGACCTTGCTCATCGCAAACCTTCATATTCAATTTTTGACCCCCTGCGAGCGGCCATCGCGTTCACAGTGCTGCGTTCCCGCAACTGGGATACACCGCCAATTGAGTCTGACGTTTATCAAACGTTGGTGATTGATGTTGCAAAAATGTTTGGCCCAACATTTTCAAGATGTCATTTGAACATTATTGAAACCTTCAAAATTCAACATTTGAGATATATCTTGAAAAGCTTCTGACAACATTGTCTGAGCGTTAAAAATACATCGTGAGAAATGTTATTCAATACTCAGCTGCTGTTTCGAATTTGGAATTGGTGTGCAGGCAGTCCTTTTCATGGACAAGACCCCGGCTTCTGCATGTGGATTTCCAAGAGCAAACTGCCTGGTGCCTTGGTGGCGGACACTTCCACGAAGAATAAAATCATCAATGGCCACAAATTAGCCTCAAAACATGGCACAATGTGATATGTTGGGGTATATATAATTAAGTTCAAAGTAACACAATTGTTTGAAAATCTTGAAGTATGAGAGAGTTGAGGCAGCGGCAAAGTTGAGTTGTGACGGGTCCGTGCGCATCAAACCAAACAAGCGCAATGTTGGTGGACCCACTGATACTTCCGTCCTTTCCACAACCACCACCCCGCCACATTTGCTGCTCTCTTCGGGCAAACATCGGCTCCTTCAAGATTCGTACCTGGCCTCAAAGCATTGTCAAGACTCGAGGAAAGCAATTCCAAGATGCAAACCCATCGGCGCACTGGCAAAAGCTCGAATTCAATCTCAATCCCTGTCCCAAGCCAGAGCCACTCCAAAACCTGTGCACACATACTGACACGCGACTTCCTACCTGCTCAACGGCCTCAATACACTAGTCTGCAACCCACCCGCGTCTCCTCGTCAAGTGACGTCGGCGCGAAGATGCTTCGAAGTGTACGCTGTCCCTCCAGCATATTGTGCACGGCTCCCAATGCCTGCCCCAACTCCCCCTTCTCCCACACTCCTTCCTGTTGGGTCCCAGAAGCATCCACAATCCCCGATTCGGATGGCATTCCGCCTGCGCTCGCCATCTGACCCTGTAGCTTATAGCTCGCCAATTGGTAGACCGTGTCTTATAGTACATATTTTATTTATTCATTTATTTTCGAAAGTGTTCGAATGTCGTAGGAAGCTGCGCTAAATATCAATCAAAACCTTCGAGGAAGGTTTTGCCAGAATGTTTCCCAAATGATATATTGTGGAAGCATCGTGGGATGCACTTATTTTTGTTTCAGAGATGTTCCGGCAACATTCAAGCAACATTTATGTCAAAAACATGTGGGAAACCTTTTCAACAAACGGCGGTGTACTAGGTGATGACGGTTTGCTATCCAGGGGTGGATTTTAATGCAGCACCAGACTTAATACGTGGGCATCGATCGACCTTGAGGATTGATCGAACTCCCTGCCGTCCAGCATGCACTGCAAGGACGAACGGGATTCATTGTCGGTGGGTTGCCTGATATACTTTATTCTGCAGGACGGATACTAACCTATTCTCGGAGTCCCCACGCGTTGACGCACCACGGCATCCCCACTACACCAACGCTGTATTTTCATTCTCGATTTTTGAACGCCCGGCAATCCCAGTTTGACGGCAGTCGCATGTGGCTCGCGCTTGACGCCAACATAAGAACTAATGCATAGCGCTGTAACACATTACCCCCAATTCAAACGGCTGTCTGGTAAGTTATATGCCTTCTCGCGTTTCGAGTTCTCTCACTTTCCATTCAGTTTTAATTCTGTTGTTCCCTGATCGATATTCGTTTACAGATGGGTGTCAGTCTCTCCAGTAATTATTCTGCATTCCTCTCTAATTTAATTTGCAGTGTGTTGTGTAGCTTGGAATGAGTTCTCGCATTGAACTGTGACCTGATAGATACATGTGTGTCGCTGGATCGACTTCGAGAATACACTCTCTCTTTACTTTATTTCTTCCAAGATGTAGAATTCAGAGTTCAATTTTCTACCTCGAACAGAGTGAGCCGTCGTTTGTTATGGAGTTGATAAGCATGGCACAGGTCAGGGGCTCGTGCGTTCAGTCTTTACCTGTCAGATTACAGTATAAGTATATGTTTTGAAAACATTTGTCCTTCGGATAGCTGGTTGCCTTCTGACATGCCGCAGAGTCTACACCTATGCCGGAGCGAAGCGAAGGCATGTCTTGTAGTCAATATGGATATAATGCCAAAACGGCGTTAACCGGGAAAGACGGACCGCATGATTCGGGTGCAGACTCAAGAAGCAAAGAAGCCGAACCGTTTCAAGTGAATGCCCGAGTCCACAAAGTTCAAGTCAAAAGGGGAGGAATAGTGGACATAAGATGGGATGTGTGCCGGAGCTGGGTCGAGAAGCGCAATCGTGCATATTCACCGCAATTTTGACCTCAAATCATTCACGACGGAAATGAAGCAGTACAAACAGGAGTTGATGCGGAACCAAAAACCAAGGGAAATGAGCATAATGATTAGGAGATAGAGCGACGAAACCACGCATCCATGTATTCGTTGAGCGAGACGCGGTTCTGGAGTCGGCGCGCGATGGCCAGCGGTCTTGAGACCTTGGAGCCTTCCGATGGGCGTTTGTGTTTCCGTCTCTGGACAGCCTTGCCAGGCTTACGTTCGACTTCACTTGACACCGCGGGTGTCTCGGCCACGCAATACCGGGCTTGCGAACGGAAATCGGGAATCGGATATGGGGTTGAAAAGTTTTTTCAACTTCAGGCTTCCTGTCTTGCGACGGAGTTTCCACCCCTAGGACCGGGCCGGCTTCTCCGCTTTCGAACTTACTCACTTCTTCCTCGATATTCCCCGGGCTCAGTAAAATTATCCAATGGTATTTTTAATGAATAGATATATCTCATTTGCACGAGTCCAAAATTTTCGGACCTAGAAGTAACTGCACTACACTAGGATTTGACTTGGATCAAGGAATAATATTGTCCAAGACGCTTTGTTGGTACTGAGGCCAATAGTTCCTCCCTCATGGTTTATCAGCTATTTTGGAAGCTGTAAACAATATGCACTAAAGGCTTTTTGCCTGCCCAGAACTCCCCATATATCGGACTTTTGAATCCCGATTTCCCCTTGGCGGGGATGTTGATTGTGCTAAATCTCATGCGTGCCCGAAAGCGCGAAATGGAGGGAAATATCCGAGAATAGTTCCAGAACGGGAACTAGTCTGGCATGCCGATGTTTTATGGGACCGAAGTATTCGGACTGCCAGTGGCGGGACTATACCAAACATTACATGGGCATATTCGGGAAAGACGATCCATGGAACTACTCGGAATGTCTTATATGAGTTCAATAGGGAATCGTGTACAGGTATCACGGGAAAAGCGCCACCCGTGTGCGCCCATGGGAAAACGATGCCAAAAAAGAGAAGTCTACCCTGTGTTGCAAAAGGTTGAATCTGTCGGAATCACGCCGTGTTAACCCCGGAACCCCGGGAATCGCCAAAAGGGGTTTGAGGGCGGCATAAGTAGTTACTCAGGCGTGTCGCCAGATAGTGCAGTGTTATCTGACAATCTGTCGACAAAATCTCGCGGGGTGGTCGGTGGTGGAGGGACGCAAGTGACAGGCATAAAACAATCTTCGATCGGGGGGGCCCGCCGTTTCCCAATTTATCTATGTGGGTTGTTGGAATTTTCGAGTGTATCCTGAAGTGCTGTATTTGTTTCACGGCCGCCTTCGGCGAACTGTTCAGTTGGTGACAGCCAAGAGGTGGGCGGGCCGAAAGTTCCTGAAATCAACCTCCCAAACGTTAATGGTGGCTGTACCCCCTCCCTCCCCAAGGAACTCGGACTGACCGGTCACGGACTAATTTCTGCTCGATGTCGGTCATCTTGATGACGGATTGCTTTCCGCCATCAAACCTCGGCGCGCAGGCTTAATTATTCCAGATCTTGATTGGATGGTCAGTAAATATTATGGAAACCACCTAGGCCACTCCCAACACCCTATGAATGGGGTGATTTCTCTGTTTGCCTTCAGCAGAAACTGAGATGTAAGACCCGGAAAGAGAAACCTCAAGGAACCACTACTCAAACCCAAAACATGGTCGGACCGGACTCCGAGCTCAGTCTGAAAAGAGGTTGATTTCACGGATTCTTCGGCCGCACACCTCTTGGTGACAGCGGTCTCTAAACTGGCTTACGGTTGATGATTCAGGGACGACCGTGCGCGTGTCGGTATTCTTTTATCGCCCATACTATTTTGGTCTTCCAAGAACTCCGATAATATGATTTGCGTCAAGTTGCGTGCACACACGACGCCCGAAACACACTGTAAACCATCTATCTTCATACTACTTCTCCTGTTCACCCAGACCGTGAGATCTTTACTTGTAGTTGGGTGGTTGAAATTCATCACACTGTACATATCTAATCAACTTTATTCATCACATTAACCGGGTTCCCGCTGAGTCTCAAGAGAAAGCGAACGAATTCGTGATTGGAACTTGGACTGTACATCTAATGGTTGACTACCCCAAGATACTGCATCACCGTCTCGCGATCCACCCCATCCTTGTTCGTCGAGTGCGACATCTCCGCGTATTCCTCCACCTGCGTCACCGTCGCCTGGGCCTTCATCTTAATCATGCAGTATGCCTCAGTGTTCAGTGGTAGCCGCAGCGGCATCTTGGGCTTCGACACAAGCTCCATCAGTACCTTGCTCGCCTTGGACGTATCGCCATTGTTTTGGAGAGTCGCAAGGAGCGCGCGGAGCTGTGCCGAGGGCGCGGAGGGGTCGGCGTATGCGGGGTGGGGTGGCAGAACGGTCATCGAGCCGCGGACCCATTCGGTGTCAAATCCTCCCGGCTCGATGATGCATCCCTGAATATTCCTGTTATCCCGCGCCGTCGATGAGAGCACAAGAAAAGGATGTATATGCGACGCACCATTCAGGTCTGACCTCCTTTATTGCTGATTCGGTGAACCCTTCCAAAGCTGTTCATCGATCAGAATCAGTGGGAGGTCGGCTAGTCGTCCAACCACTTACCGAATTTCGAGGCACTGTAAAAGGCGAGTCCCTGGTTGGCACTGTATCCGCCGATGGTGCTGATATTGAGGAACCTGCCGCCGTAGCCCTTGGGATTGACTTCGCGGAAGAAACGAATGGCTCTGTGGAGGAGAAGAGCCAGGCAGTAAGATAAGGATCAAGTGGACATATAGTGTCGGTGCCCACTCTTTAGTCACGTATACCGCCCCCCAAAAGTTGACGTCGAACTGTGCGTGGGCGTCTGCGTCGGGAGTCCCTTCGATCTCGCCGAGGAGTCCGAATCCAGCGTTGTTTACAACCACCGAGATGAGGCCTGGACCACGTACAGGTCGTATGCGGTCAGCGCGGAGAGGATGACAGCCCGTATTAAGTACGCGCACCGAAATGTTTCTCAGCTGCGGCAAATGCTGCTACGACCTCCGCGGGCTGTGTGACATCAAGGCGGACGACAAGTAGTTGCTCTGCAGAGTAGCGCGTCTGTAACTCTTTCAGGACTTCAGGTTTGCGGAGTGTGGCGACAGCGCGTTCTCCGGCAGCGAGAACGGTCTCCAGCAAGTTTCGTCCCAAGCCGGACGAACTTCCGGTTACTGTGTCGAAGATCAGATAAGTATCATCCCCACACCGAGACCCTTTTCACTGACTGAACCAGACGCGGGAAGGTGTTGCCATAGTGTAATATTTTACTGTTATTGTAGGCGGTGTCTGCGGATGCCACTGAATATATATAATCTTGGGTCTTCGGCTTGAGCGACGCGTGGACGGCCGTTTTCCACTATTATGGGAGTTGCACAGCGGAGGTGATGGTCCGTGGACAACACGGGCTCAGTGACATCGAAGTCCTATATCGAAACCGGATCGCCGAACGGCGTCTGTTGAGCGGGTTGCTGTAACATTCGCCAGAGCGCGCTGGTGAAAAACTGATGAACATACTTGGCAGACAAATGCTATCGATACACCTGCGGGCTGCTTTGGGCCGAAAACATCGTATCGTCGGCCCCATGGACGATACATATCTTGACGCTGGGAAGACATCCATGGAGGAGTTCCAGGCCCTGCAGAATAACGCCGCATCTCGCGCCGGAACCCGGGAGATGGGTATCGTGATAGACGTCCACATTCAATCGACTTCCACGGTCCGAGACAACCTTTTGGCAATGTCGTTACCAATCCTGTGGCCGTTCTTCCCGGACGTCCGGCGCCTATTCTTGTCGCGCGACACCTTTGACGAGCGCGCTTGAGCGATTGGCTGAGATGGGAACACGTAGCGAATAGGATTGGGAGATGGGAGATGGTCACAGAGCTGGTGAGAGAAGGTGAGAGATGTCAAGATCCGATCACATACAGTCGCTTCCCTTGATCCCGCCTTTCACCTCCACAGTCTCTTTCATTTTTCTTGAAGAGAATCGTTTTCGAGCTTGGCAGTATGTATATGACACTTCTCGCTTTGGCTCCTTCCGCTCTTAGCCCTTTACCAGCTTTTACTTTCACCACCGCGCGTCCAGGTGCATCGCAGATTTTTCCTCGGCGGTTTGGAGCTGCCATGACATCTTATAATTAAGTACCCACCTATCCTCCTCTGCCGTGTTTCTTACCATGCATAATCCCGACTTTCGGTTCCTGGCCGCGTGACGCTGTCTGCTCGGCATGATACGGGGACCTGACGAGCCCCGAGTTTGCCACTGAATTGTCGCCAAATCATCAAAAACCACGGTGCGGGATATTCCCACTCGCATGATTTTTAATGCCATACACAGGGGGTTGTTCTAGAAAGGGGAAAACGGGAGTAATACAATTAGGGTCAGAGTAGGTCGTTTCGACGTTTCTGGGGTCGTTTCTAGGGCCGTTTCTGAAGTCGTTTCTGAAGTCGTTTCTCTAAATTGTTGGCATCAGAAACGTGGGCAGAAACGACCTCGGATTTATTTTGGTGGAGAAACGCCCAGAAACGACTTGTAGAAACAGCTCTGGAGGCGTTTCTGTGGTGTTTCTCGGTCGTTTCTCGTTTCTCCCACGCTTTAATTAATGTTCATAATTTGAGAAACGACTCGAGAAACGAGTCCAGAAACGGCCCATTAAAATCTACTCTGACTGCCCCTATTATCTAACGAGGTAGTGCCTCGGATGTACTATGTAAGGAAAAGAGCGAAATATTACTTCTACATCGTTTCAACATCCTACGCTCACGGGTGTTTTACGGATGCAAAACAATAAACAATTATGTATTCGCGAACTCTCGGCATAAAATACTGTAATCCGACGAGATAATTTCTACAGGATTTGATTGGATATAGTAAGGGAAAGAGCGCAATATTAAGGAATTAATTATTGCAACTGATGCTGCGGTGCAAATGAATGTTATGCGATGTTAATTGTTGTTGAGACTTTCAGTTCGTGGTTGGACAGATCTGCTCTGAATCCCAATTAATCGCACCTACGCCCTGCGCGACAAGCAGCTGGTTTGTGGGGTCCACGGACTGTTTAATGCTGAGGAGGCAGTCATAGTGCGTACCCCAATTGGCAGTGGGGTAATCCGGGACGAGCAGATCCGGCTAGTGAATATCTATCAACCTAAGTTATAAAATGAAAACCATGGAAGTACATACCTCGTTGAGGTACTGCCCGCCTCCGGGAGTGAGCGCACGCAGCGGCGCGATATAATTGCTGACGCTCTGGCGAATCTCGTCGATCGTGCTTGTGTTGGTCGCGTCCGCCCACACGCCGAAGACGGCGATATCTACGAGTGCCGTGCGCCAGAAGGGGTGCAGTGCATTGAAGTTTGGATCCGTGGAGGAGACGACACCGCCTCCCACGTGCCTGTGGGGTGAACAAAACAGTCAGTGAGATACAAGCAAGAAAAGCTGAAAGAGGACGCACTGGCCAATCCCGGCGGGCATAGCGGCAACGGCCTCAGACATAATGTGTGCGCTGGTTGCGTTGGAGAAGAGATCGCGAGGAAGGAGCCACGACGATGTGTCAACACCGAGGCCCGCGACGTCAACACCGCCAGTGTAGTTGTAGCCCACGACGTCTACAGGGTCCAAGATGTTCGCGATGAACCAGTCTTGGTAGCTCGCGTACGTCGTCGTCGCGTCTGTCTTGATCGTAACACCGGGGATGGCTGCAACCGCCTGGATGAAGGGCCCGAGCGTTGCATTGCCGTAGGTGGTGTTGCCGTTAGGGAGCAAATACATGAGTGCGAAGTAGCTCCCGGTTTGGAAGGGATAATAGCCAGACCAGCCCGCATCGGCAAGACCAGGGAGTGCGGCGTGGTATGCGTCGAGGAGGGCGATAAAAGCGGTGGTGTTATTGGTAGTCGCCTCGAAAAAAGACGCGTAGAGCGGGGTTATTAGATGGGCCTTGTAGACGAGACGTGTGGAGATGCCGAATGAGGGTCCACCTCCACCGCGAGCAGCCCAAAAAAGGTCGGTGTTCTCGTACTGGTTGACAGTGACAAGGGTGCCGTTGGGCAGAACCAGGTCGATTTCAAGGGCGTTATCGGCTCCTGTTGAAAAGTCAGTACAACTTTCCAAGAACTGATTTAGTTGCAACGGGACGCACCGAGACCGAGATGAGGCGAGATGATATTATGTCCACCACCGAGAGGCCATCCACCGCCAGAGCCGACAGAACCGTAGGGGCCTACACCGCCTGCGACCACCACATTGTTCGCAGCAGCGAAGGCGTACGTGTCAAACCATTGGTTACCAGGCCCAACGGTGACAGCGGGAACGCCAGCCGACTGAACAGTCTTGTATTCAAAATTGGCGGCAAAATCGGACAAAGTAAAGTAATGTGTCCAGATCATCAATGAGCCAGGGCCAAGCCCACGCCCGAGGAAGTCGTGTCTATACAATCCAACTTGTAATCAGCACATTTCTCAAGTTCGCCTATTGAATACCTACCCTGTGTTCTTGACGTGCACCTTGAGGTTGCGGTCGTTCGCAAACTTAAGGGCGTTCTGTATGTCTGCAACGGTTGTGGCATTGATACCAATGGTGGGGACACGTCCCTGGCCACAGACGGTGGTGCGGTTGCCCATAATGTCGCATTCGGAGGTACTGGTGAACTCCCAGTTGTCGGACTGCTCCGCACCGGGCTGGTTAGCGCGCCAGAGGGGAAACCCTAAGTTGGCCTGGGCCGAGGAGCACAGTGCTGCGTTGTAGTTGGGGTCATGGCAGTAGTATCCCGGAGGGAGGACATTGAAGACGGGTTGAGTAAGCGTCGCCGACAGCGCAGCCCACTCTGTGGCAGTCGGCCAGCAAGATTCACCAGTAGTGCACTTGCATCCTGTCCGAGCGGAGGCAACTGCGGCTAAAGAAGCGACTAGCAAACACAAGGGCCCCTAAACATACTATTTGATAGCCAAAGAATATCCTACTGTTTTGTTTTAACCAGCCAAGTTTTGGGTGGCAAGTGCCCGCAATTCACTTTTTGGGACATAGCCGCGGTTATGTTGGTGTTTCACCCTAATGCCTGTACATGTAACGGATGTACAAGGAACGGCTGCGGTGGGCTATGTCAAGTTACGATGGAGAGACCAAGGGGTGATCGATCTCTGGATCTTGAACATTGATGTGGTCCGAATGATTTGATCGATCCTCGGCATTACATAGCATCCATTTTTGGCGAGACCGACCTCGAACTCGCTGGTCTTCTCTGCATCCACCTCTATTGACAACGCCAAGACACTTTAAACAGACTATCTAGTGGTTTGCATACACACGAGCGAGCGAATCTCGCGTGTGGAAAAGATGCGTCAAATCCTGTTTGTGAGAGGATGTGGGTATGCGCTAGCATCTGCAAAGCATTTGTCAATCGTGCATACATATTGCAGTGGGTTTAATTGTCAGTCGAAGCCATGTTTTATGTATTTGAAGCACTTTGGACACAGAGAACTTCCCTGGTCCCAAGCTTCCAGTCACCCTTCTCCAAGTGTGGCGTGGTGTCCGAGAGATTTGTAGAGGACAGAAGAGGATTCATTATTTAACAAACTATGTGCACCATATATGGTGTTATGGTTCTATGCTGGGTTCAGGGGATTGAGGATGGGTCAAAGACACCGGAGAACTCGAGCCAGGGTTGGGCTGAAAAAACTTTTTAGTACATAAAGTTTAGAGCTTCAAAAGGGCTAATAGGCCATGCGGGAAGTGTTGGTTGGTTGTAAAAACACACATAATTGCCCAGAGAGTGTATAGAATAAGAGATATCAATCTTAACCCACGCCTTCCATGATTCATGCCAAGTTGAAGCCAACTGTAGTCAGTTCTTGGGTCTGAAATTATTGAGATGTTGGAGTGCAGAGTGTTCAGTTCATCACCCAACACTCATTGGGTGGCACAAAAAAGCACGGTTAAGTTCAAGGAGGTGGTGGGAAGTGAGTTGAAGGACGCGCAGAGAACGGCCCGGTCTCAGGGGTGGGAAACTTCCCTATAAGGCAGGAGGGGGGGTCAGCTCGGGTCGAAAAAAGCTTTTTGACCCTATATTCGAAATTTGAATCCCAATTTCCCCTTGCCACAAGTCTCCACACAGAATTTGGAGAGAGGTAAGGATTTTCAACCCGCACTCAACTCCAAGAAACATGGATTCATTCGTAACCCTACCATCGGCCGAGGTTTCGGAGACGCGTTGGAGCGGTAGATAATTTGGACCTAACTTTAAATTTGCTCCAAGGATTCAACGAAGATGCAATGATTGTGCCTTGATACTTGTACATCAAGTGACAGGCCGGCATCTTTGTTGACAACCCGCATCCAGGTCGCAATAGCCACACCAAAATTCACGTCATATGTAAAATGGATTGAAAGCTATTTTGGAGCGAGCTACATTGCTAACAGTCTCCTACCCACCCTCACGTTATGGGGTTGGGGCAAGACAGAAGGCGATCTTACGAGTTTCTCAACGTACTGCAACTCTGTCTTGCCCCGACCCCGTAACGTGAGGAGTAGGAGACTGCATTGCTGAATGATATGGCGAATAATACAGATGGCCACGTTCGCACAGGGTATCTGTTTATTACAAGCCGAACATTTGATCTGTTGAAGCGCCTTGATTCATAGGAATGATGGTCATCTTCGATGATTTCCTCACCCAATAGAGTTCAAGACTCCGCTCTCCCTAGATTGGATGCTCGAAATCAAGGAAACCAGACGTGAGTCCGGCATGTCGTTCGCACTGATTTTCCTGTCAGGCCGTCCCGTCGCTCTTACCGGCGCTATTGAGCTGCATCACTCGGACCTCCACTGAGGGCGGGACAAATGGTGCCCAGGAATAAATCCACGGGGTTCGCATTCTTGAATTCGCCGAGCAATAGACTGATCTTTGGTCTTGTAGGTTTCAACCTGTTTGAACCAGTAGTAACCTGAAGAAAAAATGTTCCGGGCGTCCTTCTGAGGAAGACTAAATGTAAGTGTTAGCATGCAAAATGAGGCGCGTCAATTTTCGATTTTGCTTATCCTCTGCAGTCGGGCGCTGCTCGCACTTTTTATAGATGAGCGATCCATTTTTGAATCTCCGAGCCTATACCGGAGCTTCCTGCGCCGTAATTGGCCAACGGCTTCGTCGCCGTATTCAACATACTTAGATCCTTCTTCGGTAGTAAATAATGAGGGAGCCGTGAAAAGTTAGAAAATGTAATACCCAGGGCCCAGTCTATGGCATACAGATCACTTTCGAATCCTTATTTTGTATTGAATGCGAAATTCAAAGTACGATCATAAATCTGGCACCGAAAAAGTCGCGGCGCAATCCACGAGCACCTCAGGATCCTCTGTGAGGTCACGTGAGGGACCACTTAGGTGGGTTATTTTGTACCCTCACCACGGTGGGTCTATTCATAGAAAATCATGTGCCTGATATTGCTGCCCTGTAGCGCATAACGGCGGCCTCCACTGGGTTATTGAATATTATCCACCACGGCTAGAATCAACTGGGTCAACAAGTTAATAGGTCTGAACAAGTACATTGATCAACCAAACCACCCGGCTGCTGAATAAAGCATCTGGAAGCAGAAATTGGTGAAATGGCCAAGAGCAACACCACCCACTATATACTGCTGTATGCCCCTTCCAATGGAATTCAAGCCAATTATAGCTTTGTAAATTGTCGGGGGATCTAGAGATGTTACAAATAGAACTCGTAGAAGCAAAATCAGATGAACAGGAAAAGGCAACGGAGCCCACCACACAGTTGGCCATTCTGCTCCCCTTGGCTTTCTGCCTGGTGTAAAAATTCAAATGAAAATATAACCTTGAGTGAAATTCAAATAGGTAAAGAAAAGCCCACAGAAGGAGTGCTCAATTCTTAACTTTTTTGCCCACTTTAAATCTGCCCGTGTTTTTATTTGTTCAAAATAAATAAAGATTTGAAGCTCCGCGCGATGGCGGCATCAACTGCCGTAGTTACGTATCCGACAGACACTGCCTCGATCTTTTCTTGACTGTCTTCTGCCGCCTGCGTCAATCTCTTCACATATGTCAGTTCTGGCATGCAATTACCTCAGTGGCACATTTTGGCAGCTTACACTGGCGACAATGATCGAGCTGTGACCACTGACTATCCCAGCAAATCAGCATCATCATCATCATCACTATCAAGGAGTAAGGATGCAGCCAGGAGGCTCTCTGAGATGTGCAGGAGGTCGTTTTGTGTCTCTGTCTTTGTGGTGCGGGGTTATCATTCCAAATCAGGTAACTACGGCAGTTGATGCGCCGTTGCGCGGAGCTTCAAATCTTTATTTATTTCGAACAAATAAAAACACGGGCAGATTTAAAGTGGGCAAAAAAGTTAAGAATTGAGCACCCCTAGAGATGCACACCAGCTGGATAGGAAAAGATGCGGAGCCCACTGTGCACTCTGGCATTTGTGTTCCATGTAGAGAGTAACACGAATAGCGAATATCGCAAATATTCGTGCCAAGCCACTTGCGAATAGCGAATATTTATATTCGCGAATGGCTGTGGCTGTGCTATTCGTGTGAATGCGAATATCAGTTTTCAGGAAAGTTGATATTCGCGAATATTTGCAGCTGTAATACACAGCCAAAGTTTCAATCAAGCATGGTAAATTTGGGTCTATTTAACACATCTCCTCTCTGGAGCCAGAACATACTTCATTTACACCAACTAGATCTGTAATTCATATGCAAACTGACCACTTTAGAGACATCTTTACTTTGATAACTGCTTGACAGGTTGAACACGGCAAGTGTGATGGTCAATCAAATGGTTGAACATGCAAGACATGGGCTTGTATGAGTCTTTGACAATGTTTAAACTCGCAAGATAGCATAAAAGTGCTCTCAGCAACTCATTGGTGGCTGCTAAACCCTCAAATTCTCAATGTATTTGCTGAGTATTCATATTCATGAATATTCGCGAATATTGCTGACTAAGCAACGAATATTTGCCATCAATATTTGTATGAATGCGAATATCGGTTTTGAGGTTTTGGTGAATATTCATATTCGCGAATATATATTCGTGGTATTCTCTAGTTCCATGGAACCTGGGTTCAGACAAAGCTGACTGGGTACAGAAAATGAGCCGAATCACAAACATGGTGAATAGAAGAGCTAGAAGCACAAATTGGGCGAACAGAAAAATGAAATGGAGCCCACTGTGCACTTGGGCAATTAGCTTCCCATTGAATTTGGGTCTACTATACAAGGCTGAATGGGTACACAAAATGACCAAATGATACACACAGTGAATAAAAGAGGTAGAAGCACAAATTTTGAAAGTGAATGGCCTCTGGATTTCATCTAGAGATGCGTCAAGCATCATATGTTTCTCTTCCCCACCTCAACGGATGGTCCGGAGGTGGTCTCGCGCATCCTTCGCAATGCCCCCGACATATGGCTCGGGACGATTAACTCCACCACTCACTGCGATATTTTCTTGCTGAAAGCAGCCGTTGTAGCCTTTGGTCCGACCCTCATGTCCAATTGGAACCAAGCCATTCGTCTCGGCAACCTACACAATTATTTGAATCGCCAACACCGCCGCAGAGGGAACATGGCCACCGTCGAGGAAGTGGAAGATGAGGACGAGCTCCTCCCGAAATCTAGCCCGCCATCCAAATCCGCTCACGCGGCGGACGGCCAAACTCGGGGAAGATTCCGTCCTCGCGAGCAGCCCGCATGCCCCGACTGGCCCGAGGGCAAAACCGTCAAGGGTTACACCTTCGTTAAGTGCGACGATGTCCATAGCCCCCACAAACCTCCTGGCGGATGCTACATATGTACCAGTGGGAGCCATTTCACGAGGGATTGTCCCCATTACGGAAATTGGCTTTCGCTGCGAGATGCAAACTTGATAGAATCGGACGTAGACGCCATACACGAGGCGGAGGATTTGAAAGAATGGCTAGCTATGATGGTCGAGGTCAATAATGATTCCCTTTCCGCTTACTTGAGTGAAACACGTGAATTGAGAGAAATGGAAAGTCGGATTTTGCACTCGGCTCAACATCAGAGTGCAGCGGCCGCCCACGTCGTAATTAACGGCTCTCCTAACCGCAACACTCGTCGGCGCGTTCGGTTTGAAACGCCGAAGACTTTCTGCCCTAATCCAAACAAGAACAAGCAATTGGAGGGTGCTTCTTCGTCATTGCTCGCAATTCCACGTCGTGTTCAGCGGTTCAAGGGATGCGGTAAACTCAGTGCCGGCTCTAAGGGCAACCGGAATTCGGATCCCAGTATGGGGGATGGTGAACCGACGGTGCCTGAAGAAGCTATGGTGGATGATGACCTCAAATATGCTGACCCATGCTTCAAGGATCGGCGAATAGTCAAAGCATATTGGGCGTGTTCAATGCCGGCTGGAATGGGGTCCCTAGGCATCAAGGTGTTACACATGAAGGTGCATATTGGGGACCCAGACGTGACCCCTACCGTTGGCCGTCTCGACTCCGGGGCGGACATCACCCTCATGTCCGAAGAGTTCTTCAATTCGGTCCCGGGCCTCCCAAAGCCCCGGGAAGGCTTGCGAATGCGCCTTTACGCTCTCACTGGCAAAGCGAAAGTCCTCGGTTACACGCAATTTACTATGTTTGCCCAGACGGCTGATGGTTCATTGATCAGCTTTGAAGTGGAAGCCTACGTCGTACGGAATATGTGAGTCCCTCTGCTTCTAGGGGAGGATTTTCAGGTTTCTTATGAGCTGGGAATCACGCATTATTCCAGCGGTCATTGCGACATCCGAGTCGGACAGTCCGAATTTATAATTCCGGGGTCTTCGGCCCAACGGGTGGATTTGGGCTTCGAAGTACATTCGGTGCATGTGGTCGTGGCCAACGGATTTCGACACCTTAAAGCGCACCGCCGAGTCAAGATGTCTGAGCACCGCAAGCAAGACGAGGACCGGAGACCAGAAGTAGTGGCTAGCGAGGACACCCTCATTCTGGCGGGGTCAGTTCGTAATGTACCTGTATGTGGACCTCTCAACGGGCAGAAGGATTGGCTCGTTGACCGAATACTCCTGCCCACGGATGACGGGTCGGTCGTGAGTGCACCCATGACTTGGGTGAATTCGGAAAGTGCGTATCTCCCCATCGTGAATCCCAGAGTCCGGCCGTGGTACATTCGTAAAGGCGAAATAGTCGGGCGCCTCGTGGATCCTGACTCTTTCATCGACGTTCCGATGGATGAGGAGCATCCGGAGTGTTTGGCTGCGAACGCGGAATCTATCCGTTCCACGATAGGCACCCTTCATCAACAGGACTTAGCCACGGCCGAGTGGGAGAAGCCCCCGCATGAAGATCACCAATTGGAGGGTGATGATCAGTGGGGACCGAAGACCACCACCATCCCAGAGGAAGCTCTCCCCGACGTTGATGTGTTGACACTTGTAAATTGGGGTCCAGATAACCCGGCGGACATCAAACCTCGTCTCGAGGAGGTGCTGCGACGAAATGCTGCTGCGTTTGGAACAGGAGGCCGATTGGGTAGGGTGGAAACCAAGGTACCTATTCCCCTCAAACCGGGCACACAACCCATGTATGGAGCTTCCCCCGCCAAGAGGGAAGTAATTGACAAGCAGCTTGACGCGTGGTTCGAGGCTGAGGTTATCGAGCCGTCAATGAGCCCCTGGGGTTTCCCGTGCATCGTGGTCTACTGGAACGGGAAGCCACGACTCTGTGTCGATTACAGGAAGCTGAACGAGCGCACCATACCTGACGAGTTCCCAATCCCTCGGCAATCCGGAATTCTACAAGCGCTGAGTGGAGCTCAAGTACTCTCCTCGTTCGACGCCCTAGCCGGCTTTACACAGCTCAAGATGGCAGAGGACGCGAAAGAGAGGACGGCCTTCCGCTCTCATTGAGGACTTTGGCAATTCCGACGCATGCCCTTCGGGCTGCGCAACGGTCCGTCCATCTTCCAGAGAGTTATACAGGGCGTGCTTTCCCCGTACCTCTGGCTGTTCACCCTGGTCTACATAGACAATATCGTCGTCTATTCTAAATCCTGGGAGGAGCATCTCGACCATTTAGACAAAACGCTGTCCACGATCGCGAAAGCCGGGATTACCTTGTCTCCCCCCAAGTGCTTTGTCGGATATTCCTCCATCTTATTGCTAGGACAGAAGGTCTCTCGCTTGGGCCTTTCGACTCACGGTGAGAAAGTCGCCGCAATTCAGGAGATAGAGCGACCACGCACTGTCACCGACCTGCAGAAGTTCTTGGGGATGTGCATGTACTTCTCAGCGTACATACCGTTCTACGCATTCATCGCCGCCCCGTTGTTCTCTCTACTGAAGAAGGGAGTGCGGTTTGAATGGAAGGCAGAGCAAGAAATCGCCTTCCAGCAAGCGAAGGACGCGCTGGCCGGGGCTCCCGTTCTTGGACACCCACAGCAGGGACAGCCGTATCGTCTATACACCGATGCCTCGGACTATGCACTGGGATTCAGCCTGCAGCAAGTACAGCTGATTCAGATTCGCGACCTGAAGGGTACTGCGATCTATGATTGTCTGTGCGGCGCGTGGGACTCAGGCCTTCCGGTCCCTCGTCTCTTCGTAAACCTTTGCAACGATGTTGTGGAAGGAGCGAAGGACGAATGGGCGACGGATTTCGAAGACACCACAGTTCACGTCGAGAGAGTGATCGCCTATTGGAGCAGAACCTTGAAGCCAGCGGAGCGTAACTACAGCGCTATGGAGAGGGAAGCATTAGGAGCAAAGGATGCACTAGTGAAATTCCAACCGTTCATTGAAGGGGAAGAAGTCATTCTCGTGACTGATCATGCAGCCCTGCAATGAGCTCGAGTCTATGAGAACACTAATCGGCGGCTTGCGGGGTGGGGGGTAGTGTACACTGCATACTCCGGCCTACGGATTGTGCACCGGGCAGGTAGCATCCACTCTAATGTGGACCCCCTTTCAAGGCTACCACGAGTTCTGCCGCACAGCTCTCCGCTTCAGGATGTCATTCCGTCTATCGTTCCTGACGAAGACAAGCAGCAAGCAGCGCAAGCCGCGGAAGATAGGGAGTCTTTCGTGCCAGCACGTAAAGCAGCATTTGTTGCCCTCTGGTGGAGCGACGACATTGAACGATTCGAGGCATTCCCCGTCCAGACCTGTCATCAACGGAAAGTCGATGAAGAGCATCTCAAGCTGGAGGATGTTGAGCAAGACATTCTCGACGGAGTTCCTCGAGACGACCCTCCATCCGAGGAGGAGCCTATTCTTTGAGATGACCCTCAAGAAGAGGTGCCTATTCTTCCTTTCCAGTCCTCTGACTCTTGGACATTCCCTTCCAGCATCGACGCACCCTCTAAAGACGCCAAAGAGAGATGGGAAGAGCACGCGCATTTGCTCCTCACAGTCAGCCCGGACTTAATACGACAATTTGTCCAGGGATACAAGTTGGACTCTTACTTTCACAAGCTCTATGTCGACGAGATTCCCAGTGCCGACAAGCTGTTGACGCCCTCTCGGTTCCAGAAGGGCTCAAACAGCTTGTTGTATTTCCAAGACGCTGACTGGAACTCCAGACTTTGTGTTCCCACGTCCATGGTGCCCCACGTTCTCAAAATGGTGCATGACTCCGCCATCGAGAGCGCCCACGCAGGTCCGCGTCGATTCTTGGCTAGGATGAAGGAAACTTTTTACTGGCCGCAGATAACTTCGGACGTAGAGGAATTCTCGGACACTTGCGATGTCTGTCAAAAGATCAAAGTGGATCATCACCGGCGAATGGGAGGGTTGCGACCAGCCCATATTCCTGCCCGACCTTTCGCAATGGTTTCTTTGGACCTGATCACTGGTCTCCCGCCCTCTGGACCCGACAAGTTCACCGCCGTATTGGTCATCGTGGACAAGTTGACTAAGTACTCAATAATGGTGGCTACTCATAATCAGCTATCTCAAGAAGGATTCGCCCGAATCTTCGTCGACCGGGTGGTAAACGTTTACAGTCTACCGGAACGTATCATCTGTGATCGAGACAAGCGCTGGTCAACAGCCTTCTGGCACTCGGTGGTTTCCTACTACGGAAGCTCCCTCGCCCTTTCTTCAGCTCACCACCCTCAGACCGATGGACAGACGGAGGTGCTCAATGCTACCATTGAACAGACACCTATGGATCCCACAAAACCCCCTCTAGTTAGTAGGGAGTAACCCCGGGGTTACTCCTTACTAGTTAGAAGGCATTTTAGCTGTTTTGCCTATGATGCATTAAAAGCTGTGATAAAGGCTGCAAGAAAGTCACAATATCTCTAAGGTCTGGGAGCACATGAGAGCTAAGACATGCTAGCTGCAACAAAGTCACAATAAAGGCACAATAAAGCTTCAATATCTATGACCCAATGTAGACACATCACATCAGATGTGGGCTGCAATAAAGTTGCAATAAAGCTGCAATAAAGTCACAATAAATGTGACTGTTCACGTAGAGTTTGTAGAGGTCAGTAGCTGCAATAAAGTCACAATAAAGATACTATAAAGTCACAATTGTACCTAGAGTTCGGGAACTACATATGCTGTAATAAAGCTGCAATAAAAGTGGTTTTCTCACAACAAAGTTATAGTCGCCTCCTGTTGCTGTCACTGTTAAGCACCTATCATATGGAGCAAATCACAAGGGTATAGGCTGAAATCTTTTGTTAAAATGATGTGGTGCACAGGTACCTCAGGCTGGGATAAAAATGTATTTCCCTGCCCAAAGGTGTGTATTATCTTTGATCTATAGCTGTTATCTATTATCTTGCATGTGCCATGGCCTGATTAAGCATACCAGCCTCGGATTCTCATCATCCTGATCCAATGATTCACATCACTTTAAATGAATATTTTAATCGAATAAAATATTCATTTATTGCCGGGTTTGGCCGAGTATTTTGCGTTTTGCGCAGGAACCAGGGCACTGATTGCAAAACGGATTGGACAGCTGGATTGGATATTTTTGGCTCTATAACTTTGGTTTCAAGTCTATTTTTGGATTTTTTGGCGTCTCAGAGCCTTTGAGCTGGTGTGTTGCCTTTTTGGGCCACTACGCTTTTGGCCCAAAAAGGAAATTCCTCGTTTTTGCCCTCATTTGGGCGCAAATTGACCGTTCTTCTTGATTCAACTGTGCAGTTAGCATGCCCTATAGGTGTGCATGGGACTTGCATCACATTCTGGGGTAAGGAAACAGTGTGACATGGAGATAATCTCTTAACTTGCAAAATTCGATTCTGAGATTCCCACCATACACACCATCATGGCTAACTGTCAGCAGTTGCAGGAGAGTATTATGCTATCATGGAAAGTGTGCCCAGATAACCTTCCCCTACCCTAGGGCTCATACAGATGAACTTTCAGCTTTTACAGATTTCGCTTGTTTGTTGTGATCCTTGCCTTTCATGGAGGTGGTATGCATTTCCAATGGTCCTACATAACATATGGGATGTATAAATATGTTTGAAGTACTTTCATTCATCTCTAGTCCACTACATATTGAATTTGGTGATGTTCAACCTTCAACCAGATATTCAGGTTATTCAGGCTCTCTTGCAGCCTTTTAAGACAATCTAAACCCCCAGCAGAGTTAGCTAAGGTATACAAAATTGTGTGAGCCAAAAATCAGGGCAAAATATCGAGCTGAACTTGAGATATGTGAAGTGACAATTTCTCATCATTTGTCAAATAGGGCCTCAAGCACTGCATATAATGCAAAGATAAGCATCTAAACACCATTTTCCAGTATCAAGGAACAATGTTCAGCTTTATTTGAAGGAATTTCATGAAGTTTCCACTGGGTGGTGTTTTGGGGCATGAGGGCTTAACTGCAAATTATTGGCTCTACACTGTGCACTGTCCAAAACACAACTTGCTCAAATCTTGACCAAAATCGATGAAATAAGGCTTGGGATTGTTGTTTCACCTTCTAGCTTCTCATTTGTAATGTTTATTTAGCAGTAGGTCCCTTCTTTAGGCCCCAATTCATCGATATATGCAGAACTGACATTTCACAGTTCTCATGGTTCTGCCCATATATTGGTGTAAAATTTGACCTCTGAAGGATGGGACATCTCATTGTAATTCTTCCATCTAGTTAGATCGCTGTTCAGCACAATGGAGCAAAGCAAATGGAGTAAACATCCATGTGCTCTATACTTTCATTAAATCTCAATGTGGTTGATGTTAACATGACACCCAAGTGCCTCAAAAGCATCTATATATCTCCTAAATGCATTAGAACCATGGATATTGCCAGCCAGCTGCATGGTGCACACAATGTACTGTAAATATCGAAATTCTTCATCTGGCCATTAAATTGAGAATATCCATCTGAAATACACAGGAAATAAATCCAAAAGACTGGAATAAGGGATAGATATGAGAAGAGAGTCAGTTGGCATAGCTCTACTGGATTTATATGAAGTTTTGAGGTCAGGAGTGGAATTTCCCCAGTTCAGAGATAATCTCCATGTCACACTGTTTCCCTACCCCAGATTGTGATGCAAGTCCCATCCACACCTAGAGGGCATGCCAACTGCACAGTTGAATCAAGAAGAACGGTCAATTTGCGCCCAAATGAGGGCAAAAACGAGGAATTTCCCTTTTGGGCCAAAAGCGTAGTGGCCCAAAAAGGAAACACACCAGCTCAAAGGCTCTGAGACGCCAAAAAATCCAAAAATAGACTTGAAACCAAAGTTGTAGAGCCAAAAATATCCAATCCAGCTGTCCAATCCGTTTTGCAATCAGTGCCCTGGTTCCTGCGCAAAACGCAAAATACTCGGCCAAACCCGGCAATAAATGAACATTTTATTCAATTAAAATATTCATTTAAAGTGATGTGAATCGTTGGATCAGGATGATGAGAATCCGAGAGGGTACACTTAATCAGGCCATGGCACAGGGAAGATTAGCTGTAGATAAAAGATAATACACCCCTATGGGCCAAGGGAATACATTTTTAACCCAGCAGGTACCTGCACCACATCATTTTAACAAAAGACTGGTTGCAGCCTATATATACCCTTGTGATTTGCTCCATATGATAGGTGCTTAGCAGTGACAGCAACAGAGGGTGACTATGGCTTTGTTTTGAGAAAACCACTTTTATTGCAGCTTTATTACAGCATATGTAGTTCCCGAACTCTAGGTACAATTGTGACTTTATAGTATCTTTATTGTGACTTTATTGCAGCTACTGACCTCTACAAACTCTACGTGAACAGTCACATTTATTGTGACTTTATTGCAGCTACTGCCCTCTACGAACTCCATGTGAACAGTCACATTTATTGTGACTTTATTGCAGCTTTATTGCAACTTTATTGCAGCTCAAATCTGATGTGATGTGTCTGCCTTAGATCATAGATATTGAAGCTTTATTGTGCCTTTATTGTGACTTTGTTGCAGCTAGCATGTCTTAGCTCTCATGTGCTCCCAGACCTTAGAGATATTGTGACTTTCTTGCAGCCTTTATCACAGCTTTTATTGCATCATAGGCAAAACAGCTAAAATGCCTTCTAACTAGTAAGGAGTAACCCCGGGGTTACTCCCTACTAACTACAGGGGGTTTTGTGGGATCCATAGGTGTGAACAGATGTTGCGCGCCTATGTCGCGGATGACCGCGCCTCATGGGCTCGCTGGCTCAGCGAGGTGTGGCGCACCTACAACTCCGCCGTTCATAGTTCCACCGGATACTCGCCCGATTTCTTACTATTCGGGTACGAACCTCGAGTATCGACGGCCTTACTCGTGCCCCAAACCGACCCCGTGCAACGTCCGTTTATGGCAAGCCAGAAGGCGGATGACTATGTCGCCATTATGGAACAGCACAGGAAGTCTGCTCGCGATGCCTTGACGCTGGCTCAGGAGTGTCAAGCGCGAGCCCACAACAAACACCAATGACCAGTGGAGGAAATACGGCCGGGAGACCTAGTCACTATCAACCCTCACACTCTCAAGCTGGTAGACGCCACTGGCCTTGGTGTTAAGCTCGTGCAAAAGACCATCAGCCCCTTTGAAGTTACGGAGTGTATCAATCCCATGGTATACCGGCTACGTCTGCCAGACAACTATCCCATGCACCCCGTCATCAACTTGGAGCATTTGCGATTGTACCACGCGTCACCAGACAAGTTCGGCAAGCGCACTACTTTGCCCCCGACCCGGGACCTCCTGAATGCTACAGAAGAGTACGAGGTGGAAACTATCCTCGGCCACCGACTTTCCGGGCGTAAGGACGGCAACCGCCGCATGTACCTAGTTCGTTGGGAAGGTTTCGACCCTTCCGAGGATACTTGGGTATCGGAGTGGGACTTGCGCAACACCCCTGAGATGAAGCGTGAATACCTGGCTCGGAACAAATTGTGTTCAGCATAATATTTTATCTCGCGTCCCCTGTGGAACACCCCCGTTTATTCGTAGGCCCTAAGTAGATCTTAGGGACGGAGTTTGTTCTTATTTACTTCTGAGGAGATCGCCTTCCGTCGATCTCCTAACTTTTCTCCTTCCCCCACCACCACGCCGACGGACTTCCGGGTGTTTCCTGCAAGCAGCTTTTGTTGACGGTTCACCAGACGAACGACTCCCTCTAGACAGATTCATCTACCCGCACCTACAGTAATCCGGGTGCCCCAACTAGATTCGCACAAGGACACCCACTCATCGAGCTGATGTACCCCGAAGTCGATACGTTCCCGGACCAGAACCAGCTATACTCGGGAAAACGGCTGCTCAGCTTCCAAGGGTACTTACCCTCCGCTAGTCGACGATTCGTTCCAATGGTGACTACCGGACCCCAGTTCTCGCTTCGGGCGTGAGGCTAACACGGTCGACAATGGGCGAGCACGGCATTTCGAGCTGTGGAGTCCCAACTCTATACAGCTGCCGTACTACACGGGCATACGATCGAACGTGCTTGATCTCTGGCTCCCTGCGTCTTCAGAGCAGCAACGGTATGACGGGCACCTAGGAAAGTTCGACCCGACTATCGCTCCGCAATACTACGACAAGAAGCGTCCTTGGCTAGCCTTCATCCCCACTACCAGCCAACTTTCTGCTTTTGATTGGTCCACTCGAGCTGAGTACGTCCCCTTAATTCGGGCTTGGCAAGTGGACAAGGAGCATCCTTATCGAGGTCGCCTACAAGAGGAATTTGTCCGGGATCTCGAGGAGTCCCATCGTGCCGTCCAGTCGCTGGTTATGGCGATGGGAGCGAACATCTATTGTGAGCGCGTGGACTTGTGGGACAACCGCCCTGTCGCACCCCTTCAAGCGGAATTTGAAGAGCACCGCAATGCCACGATGTTCAAGCAGGCGGTCGACGCCAGCAGGCAAATACAGCGTGGAATCCTCGAGAAGCAAGCCTGGTACAAGATGGCCGAGTCGTGACTGGAATATCGATCCCAGGAGCACGATCTATTTGAGGTGCAGATCTTGCCCGCTAAGGAGGTATTCCTGGGTTTATGGATTCACAGTATCACGGAAGATGACCTCAAGTTCTTTTTGGGACACGCGCGAGTACTGTGCTTCCTCGTTCACGAGTTGATAGCGCAGGAGGCGCCCAGCAAACTGACCATGGAGGACTTCGTACAGGGCACCCCTATCGCTCCGCTACTCGATCCCCAGAACTCCGAATACAACCGCATTGCGCTCAGGCTCAATGGAGGACAGCACACGCTACACGACGCGTCCTTGCCCTTGCCTGGGATTGCCTTCCAACCAGCGCCTAAATGACTGCTATCAGCAAGCCAGAATCAGTGGGGGCCACTCGTTCAGGAAGAGCGAGAGGCTCACTCGGAATCGCCGGATAGAGTTTCCATTCCCGAGTTGGACGAGGACGAGGACGGGAAATCACCTACCGGAGAGGGAGCGACGGTTGTCACGGGCTCCGAGTGGTCAACCGCGCCGCACGTTATGATCTTGGGATCGGAGGTCACAATTCCCATGATGGACGTGGTACTAACTTCGGTGAAGTTCACGGTGCCCGACTCGTTTACGATGGACGGTATGACGGCCTGGCTGTCGTCCGCTATGGACCGCTGGTTACGATTGTCGCGAGTGGAGTGGCAACCTCGAGCTCGCTACTACGTCGAGTTCGACGCGAGTGATACAGCGCTTCGGGTAAAGGGGCTGGTAGATGCTAGGGACGGAATCGTCTGCCTAGTTGAATTTGCAGGGGACTCGGAATTTAGCGAGGTCGCCAGCCGACACTCAGTCGTTACCGCTCGAACTATTCCCGCTCGTTCCCCGTCGCCTCCACCTGTGCGCTTAGCGTCCATCTGCAGTCCCCAATGGCCTCCAACTCCAGTTGTGCGACCACCCCCGGCTGTGTGGCCGATGGTGCTGACATCGACAACCGCTCGCGGTTATGAATCGTTCTCGTCCCCGGCCTTGAAAGGTCGCTACCGTCGCTCCCAATCGCCCTGCACGCGTCAACGATCCAGGACCCCTCCAGTATGCCGTTACTCTCCACCGGCTTCAACCCGCCGTAGTCCTCCTCGCTGGAAGCGTCGTTACGAACGCTCCCTTTCTCCTCGCGATAGGAGGCGATCGAGAGGCCGTTCTCTCTCCCCTCGAAGGCGCAGCAGATCCCCGGACCAAGGTCGTTCTCGAAGATTTAGTCGTTCCACGAGTTCCGACTACCGCTCGGGGGGCCGTAGACGGTCTTCACCTTCCTTGCGTCAAGACTCTCCGGCAAGAGCGATGGAATTAGCACCGGCTCCCATGGATATCAATCCGCCGACTGCAGGGCCTAGTTTGTTATCCCGTCCAAGACACTCGGCTGAACGCTCGGCTGAACGTTCGCCAGAACGTGCTCAGGAACAATCTCGCTGTTCGGAAGGATGGGAGTTGGGCTGGAGGAACGGCTAGGGCATCAGTCGCTTATAGACGAAGAGCAGAGAGGGGAGGTGAATTCGAAGACGAGAAGGAAGCGCAGTCGCCCGAACAAGGCAACTCGAGAACGTCTGGACGCTGAGAGGCGGAAACATGGGGGGGCTCTGTGAAGGGGAGTTATAGTTTCCTATGTGTTCCGTATAATTATGCCTATTTCATGTTCCCGCCCTCCGCGGATTATGTACATTTGATTACCGATCGTAGATTAGTAATCAATCTTTACTTTGCTCAAAACCTCCATGTCGTACTAAGTGCATCTTGCACGGAGGTGGTGCGCGACATCTAGCCCACCACCTCGGCCGAGCATCCATTCAACTGCTCTCCGCCCCCGGGTGACAGGGGTCCAATCGTAGGGTAACACGAAGTCCGGGCGAGAGGCTACATCTCTCGCCGACGGCGCTGGACTCGACTTCGAGTCCAGGATTGGATGCTCGCGGCGTCCCTCTTAGGTCTTCGCCAACAAGAAGAACCTGTGCTGAAGCCCGACCGCTTCACAAAAATCAATACTAAATCAACTCAACCCCGCAAGCATTGGAATAGAGATGTAGAAGCTCAAACTGGAGGACCAGAAAAATGAAATAGCACCAATCATAAATTCATCATTCAGTAAAACCGAACATATACAAACATTACCATTCTGCTGCCCTGAAATGTTCCTTAAAATAAATATGCACGGTGATCCAGCACCAAGGAATGAAACATATACCACCAAACGAAATGGATCTTGAACGGAAAAGGTGGCCATTGTGCACTCCAGCCTTCTGCTCCCCGATTCTGCCCTGTAGCACCTGAAACCTGCCGACCAAGTGAACTGTGTTCTATTGTGATAATGATAATGCTACTCTATGTTCCCAAATTTAAATCACAGCCCACTGTGCACTCCACCATTCAAAAGCTTGATCATGGAATTATGTATTTCTGAACGAGAAAGAGAATATATATATGGTTCTTGATCTGGAAGTGTAACTTTCCCCTCTTTGAATTGACAAATTTGAATGTGGAAGAAAATATGTGACTGAGTCGTAGGGGGGAATACTTCCTTGATAATTCCCACTGGTGTTTGGGGAATAAAAGGACTGCTCAACTGAACACTTATAAATCATTGAATCTCAAAACCGGGTGAAACGCATCCTTGCTTCGCAACGAAACATTTTCCAACTAAAGGACAAAGCTCCCTTATGTTACGGATGCCACTGACCCAAATAATCTTAGGTCCACAATTATGGTAAATAGCCAGCAGAAATAATATTCACCCCTCCTGTGTGAATCTGGGCAACATGGATCATTGCTGCCCGCGTAGCTTTGGCGAGGTTATATTTATGCTTCAACAAAGCGATTTATTCGCCCTGCCAGTTGCTGTATTGTCAGTGTAATGTATTTCATCACTGGAGTTTTCAGACATTGTGAAGGGCCAGGCACACTATGTACTTCCAGTATCTGGAGGTACTTTCTTTTACAAAAAGGCCATCAAAACTGCTGGACCGAAGAGTTGTTCCAAAAGTAGGGATTGGTGCTTTTGGGGCTGGGGGCGAACACAAGAACATGAGAGAGGGCAAAGATACAGTTTAGA
The DNA here is from genome assembly GCA_014925785.1 of Mycena galopus ATCC 62051. NCBI lineage: Eukaryota > Fungi > Basidiomycota > Agaricomycetes > Agaricales > Mycenaceae > Mycena > Mycena galopus. The sequence continues at coordinate 111,872 of WIQG01000235.1, forward strand.
GACCACATAAAAACGTTTCCGGTGACAATTCAGAAGTGGAAAGGCATTAAATATGAGGACAAAGAATTTGATCGGAGATAGGGGCTATTTTCAACCATCTAGTGCAGGCGGAAAATCAACAAATAGCCCCACCAGAGAGGGTCAAGATCTCAAATAGTCCTATTGTGATGAGTTCAAACCAATATTATTGTAATGAGATGTCTGGAAGAGAAGGACATAAAGTAGATGGTTGTTGCACCTTAAGTTCTAAGGAAACCATGTCAGGCTTTTGGTTCAAATCGTGCATGCTCAAAATCCAAATTGTACAGACCAGATAAAATGCGGGGCTAAAATTTGATGGCATCCTGCAATAGGAGTGACCGAATTGGATGTTTTACTGCCAAGTTAAATGTGAGTTTTGACCAAGACACAAAAAAAAACAAATTGCACCCATGTTTATTCGTCTTCCGATTGGATGATCAATTTTATGTAAATGGAGCCGGAAGAAAAGGGGGCTACCATGAGCTGAGAATTATGAAAGGACAGGAATATGGTGGGATTCAGCGAAAAGGGCAGGGAGACGATGAGGGAGGCGTGAATGCACCTTTAAGAACCAATTACCTACCAGACCAACGAATGTCGATGCTTTATGCGAGTGGCAACTTTCATGAACGGGAAAAGGTCCGGCGATGGAATAGATACACGACGCCCCGTCTCACGAATGTGTTATGGGAAGCCAAATTAATTGATTGGTAGGAGACTTGCAAAATCATAGCCGCTCCAGATGACTACATCATGATAATTCGTTATCAGTATGTACCGGCACCTCTGTACATTGCAGTCCCTGAACAAAGAAGTAAAGGTATGTCACAAACGCTCTGCACTCTATGCGAAGCAACGTCCGTGGTTCCTTCAGACGTCGAGCACCGGTACTACGATCTTAACCACCTCGCGGCGGCCCCGCACTGCTCTCGCCCACAAATCTCCAGTTCGTATCCAACCGCTCTCGAGCTCGTCAAATTGGAGCCGCCGGAGGCACGGGTACAGGCTGGTGAGAACTGCAATGAGCTGGTGTTGACCTTCAGATGACAGATAAAGGTCGATCTCTTCAACAAGGAAAGATTCGATGGTGGGAGGTAGGAAAAGTAGACCGTACTTTAGCCACTCCAAGAGGATCTGAATATAATATATAGTCTTTCAGAAACTACTGAGAAGACGCTACAAGGAACCCCTATCTTGGGCCCAAACTGACTGAGCCGCTGCGAGAATCTTTCCGTGCGCTCGGCGACCTTGATGGGGGGCGGAGCATCTTCTTCCGCATCCGAGATATCGTCGGAGGGCAGGATACGAGTGAACGCCTCGTCGTCATTTAGCTCGAGGGTCCGCCTGTCAACAGTAATGGGCGATCCGGATGATTCGGAGTCAAAGGCGCCTTCGCAGCGGAATATAGGGGTCCCCCGGAGTTTCAAAGACAACTGCTTCAGTTCGGGGAATAACGAGGAGATGTCTGCGAGGATCTCGAGCGACGGTTCCGTGCGGGGTAAGTTGAGGTACAGTAGCACGTGAAATAGCCTTGCACAGAGGCATGATGTCGGGTTTGCGGAGCCTGCCACCAGATATTGTTACACTGTGAATAGGACGATGGGGAGCGAGCACGCGGACAACGTCCGGCGGTGCAGTAAGATCTCGAAGACGGAGAATGATGCTGGGTGGAACCGGGAGAAGGGGCAGCTCGAGGAAGCCGATGACCAGCAACTGGAGCCGAGGACACTGAGCGAGGAACTGGAACAGTTGTTTAGTGTCTTCCACATCCTGGAGAGATAGTTCCACGAGAGTAGATAGCATGTCCGATCCAAATCCGGAGATTACATGAGATATGTCTGGAGCGACGTCCAGGGTGCGAAGTATCTCTGGCGATGCTAGCCGAATGGAGTCGGAAGCAATGGGGAAACAGTCGATCATCTTTAGAGCGTCTATACGCAGAAAGGCCTCCGCAGCGGCTATGCCGCAATTGCGAAAATGGAGTTCCTTCAGCGTTGGAAGACATCTCAGGGTCTCACAGCCCCCTAGATCGATGATGGCGAATCCAACATGCAACGACGATAGGTTGCAATAATGTCTGAGCGTGGCGAAGAATGTCGCGACTACCCTGCCGCCTAGACTGTCGAACAGGTGAATGTTTTCGATCTCAGAATGGTAGCGACTCAGCGTCATCCCTCGGTGAAAAGTGGCTTTCCAGGTATGAACCAGCGGGGCAAAAGAGCCCTGGAGTTTGTCCAGCCGGACAGCTGTGCGGTGGAGATGGCGAACGCGATCCATCCAGTTGTCCCTGTCCAGTCCCTGTGCAAGTGCTGCCACGTCCAAAGTTTGCTCCTCAAACAAATGGGGGATGACCTGGGATCGAAAGAGCTTGCAAACCAGCGAGAGTCTCCTTAGTTGCTGAAGGGAGCATAGAGACCAGCAGGCGAGCCAGAGCTCCGGGGGCACAATGTGAAGATACCGTGTCGCCTGAGAGAGCATCATCGCGGTGAGAGCGAGCGGACGCAAGTTGCAAAGCAGTGATTGATCATCGAGGCGATACACGTTGCACCCACAGCCCCGGTTGATCCGTCTCTTGCCACGCCGCTGCCGCTGCCGTTACGCCGCCGTCGCGGATCTGCGGCACAGAAAACGTCAGGACCGAAGCCGAGACCGAACCCTTACACTTGGAGAGACCAGAATGCTCGCCAGGCTTCTGCGTTTGTAGTCACTGTGTGTGCTCAACCTTTGGATTGGATTGGTTTCGGTGCCAACGGCTTTAAAGAAATATACTGGATATATGGTGTGTCGGCGCCGGTGGAGCTGATGGCGTTCTTCGCCAGCGGACCTGGATGCGAGCCGATCTTTCTGTTCTTCGCGGGTGGGGAGTACTACTTCTACTATATGGGTATCCTAGGGCGCTTTGAAGACTATTTCACGTCCCATGAAGACTTCTTAAGATGTATTTGGACGGCGGTGCAGAGATGCCCAATGTGTGGCACCAGAAGCAGACGTAGGACATGGAAACTGTCGCGAAGTGAAAACCTATCTCGGAAGTGGCGGTGGTGGTCAGAGGGTGGCCGAGGATTGCAATAAAATCGTAGTATGAAAAACAGTACATGGAACCATTCTTCTTGGCACTTGCCGACGACATGTTTGTGAAATTCTGCATGGACAGCGCCCGAGATGCAAGACGTAGTGAACGACAAAAGGGATCCAAGCATACAGCGACTCTGCTCCCGTAGACCGTGAAGATGCGCTATGGAATGGCGCAGATGGATTGGCGGGTTGGGCCTGTCAACGACATCTACCCGCGCAGATGCGGTGTCGCTGCCTCACATTGTATCGTCTTCACTCCGGCCCCAATCGCTGTCAAATTTGATTTTATTCCAGAAATAAAAACACGCGCGCGCAGAAGAGCGGGTGGAACAAATCTGCGGCCGCAGGTACGCGGAGACCATGACATGCGACGGTGAAGATAGCGAGACCACAGCTGTTGCGTTGAGTGTCGATACTGGAGAGGGAAACGAAAGATATGGACGCTTCGTGGTCCGGGAAAGACGGAGGGTACCTACGATCCCAGCGGCTGTACGCAACGGGGAGGGGATCGCACGATGGAGGATGTGGGCACTGATACGGCGCTGAGGCGATGGCAAACTCCGATGAATCGCAGCAGTGATGAAACGAGTATTTCGCCTAGGGCCGCAGCGCGCAGCGAGACGAGAGGCTGATACCTTGTGTCGAGAAACTTGAAGGGCGGCGAAATGAGACGCGAATGGACTTCGCGTGCGAGCCGGGTCAGATGGCGCCTGAGGGCAGAGTCGAGGGTTGCGATCCGTGCGGAGTCGAGACACAGAATATCGATGTGGGAAACCAGTTACCGTCGCGGGGATGCTGGCAGACCTCCTGCAATATCGGTTGGGGGTGAGATCGGAGACTCGGAGGCCTCGGGTCTGTGCGCGTGAGAGAGGCTGGGCCCACACACAGAGCGATTTCACGTAGCCTAACAAATGTGAAGTGGAAGCACGAGACACACGAACGTAGGCCAGTAAAGAACAGAAAACGAGGACTCACGAGCGCGACACAGAAATCCCTCCATCGACGCAGCGAGTACAGTCCTGCCCAAGCTGCCACATCTCTGCACGGCAGCTTCAAGGCTTACCCTCGCATCCACAAACCTGTTCAACCGATACGAGCCTTCTGTGGATCATCCACGGGGATGAGAGTCTTGCTTCTCGAAGGACGCAATACGTGGACTGGAGAGCATTGGTGGAATTTGACTCCTTGAACTCAATTGTCGCGTGTATCGCGGATTAGGGCCGATGGCAACAGGAACTGAACGACGAAAGCAAGATAGTGTGATGACATCACGGAAGAGCGGAGTCACGGCAAAGATCGTCACAGTCCCATAATCATTCGGCCGTTGACCGCCGACGACCAACCCTTTTTGTCTTCATTAGTTTTCCCGATTCTCTAAGCCTCCTGTATTTGCTCTTAATCCTTGGCGACTTCGTCTCAGATACTAAATAATAGAGAGGATGCGCAAAAGCCGCATGGGCCGCATGCGGCTTCATGCGGCTTTCGTGCATTGTGCAAAGCCGCACCAGAAAATTTGTTCGGGCGAGGTTTCAACACCATATTTGTGAATATCATAATGTAACTGAGAGTACGGTCCTGGTAGCGTCTGGTCCATACAGTGGGGTGAGCATTGCATCAATGATCAATGTGTGGCTCCTGTGATGTCATCCCTGTGAGCCGTGTGGCGATGTAAGAAACATAGTCAAAGTACGGCATTTCTCACGAGGCTTGCTCTGCGACTGAATTCCAGAGGCCCATTCAGGGCTGGAATATAGGTTTGGAGGTACAATAGGGCTGTTCAACTCATAATTATATATAAAAAACGGAAAATCCTGCACGGCTTTGCGCAAGTGCCGAAAGCCGCATGCGCCTGCTGCGCATCCTATCTAATCCCGGTTTTCACTTTCTAACTTGAGCACTAACTCCGAATTAAACTTTCCTTTTTGGAGGTAGTAGGCGGCCGGTATCTCCGAATTTCAACATCGGAAACAATCGGCTCACACAGGGGACCGTTTCAAGCGATGAGGGGATGGTCGAGGAGGGGGAGACAGCCGAAAGCCTCGACCACCTTGTCCAAAAGCAATGTATGTCTCCTTCATATATATATTGCCCCCTCGTACTCTGTGCCAGTGGTATTATCTTGGCGTGCAAATATATAGTCTTCTTCCCACAAGACATTCATTCTGCTCAACAATGCCCCTCGCATACTCGATGATCAGCCTCCAAAATCGGGAGCCACGGTCAAGGCGTCTCGCACTTTGGCTGTCAAGTGTCGAAATTTGAGCAAATAAAAAGAAGGTTAGGAGGGATATAATAGACAAACACCCGAATGGAGTCAGTGTTGCATCACCACCCACATCGAGAAGCCAAGCCTCAAAATGCGACAAAAGTCAGTAACAACGGACGATGAAGAGAACATATTAGCATAGCCGCGAAAAATGGGTAAATGCAACTGGAATCTGGATACACAGTGCTCAAGGTGAACGTTTACCGGCAGCTTCAAAGAGGATAGTAAGGACTTGGAGTCGGTTCGAAGTAAGTATTGGTTAGAGTTGCTCAATAGTAGGTTGAAAGGGCACGGAAAGGGCTGCAAGATACTGAAGAAAGTATCGGGGGAGGAAGCAAAAAGGAGAGTCTACCTTGTGCGCGAAAGCCGAGCGCTATGGCCAAGTTCGCGTCACGGCCCCGTTTACAAATGTTCCCCGACGCGTTCGCGGCAAAACCCGATTTAAGCTAAGGAAACCAATTTCTCGGTGCCGTACCAGTCCCTTGAAGGATTCAATTAACCCTAATGTTTGCAAGACTAGGGCGGAATCTTTTTTTTTTCGTTCCTCGAAAGAGCGTCACCTCCAGAAATTCAGGGCAAGTCCGTAAATAGGGGAAGTCAGAGTTCTCGATTCATGTTCGAACCACGGTCGATTCTGGATGCAATTCAGATTTGATTCTGCTTGGTGAATCGAATCAAAATCGAGCGGTAACCGTGACCGACCCGATTCTGAACTCCATTCTGGGGTCGATTCTGGGCGATCAAACTGTCCTGTCATAAGAATCAGCCCAGAATCAAGTCAAGAATCGACGAGTTCCTCCTCCAGAGAAAGAACTCCACAGAATCGAGTCACAAAGTTGATTCTGGTCCAATCCATTCTGAGTCAATACTCGTCCCAGAATCGAATCATGAATTGAACTCGGAATCAAGCACTCTGACTTCCCCTAATAACTAGGTCCGCAATAAACACTAGGCTACACCTGAACATTTAGTCGAAACACTACAACAATCCCGGTGTGTTAGTGAAGGGACCTACACTGAACGCAAAAAATGGGTCCATGTCGTAAGAGTGTTACGAAAATTTCAGCATCGGGCTCCGATGTTGCGGAGATCTACGAAGATCTGCGCCGGATGCAAACCAAGTTTGAGTGGTATTTTCAGATTTCCCCAAGTAACTTTCGGCACTGTCGGCATTTCCGGTAAACTTTGCCGCTATCGCTGCCTTGTCGCCACAAATATGTGCCTGCGCTACTCTTTCCAGGACGCCCGAAAGCGCCTCCAGAAGTAGGATCCGTGTCCGGACGTTTAAGCCCCCAGAAATCGACGGTCAGAAAACATTCAGCGCTATTTTCACGCCGTCCTGTGGGTTGGGGACGAAATATTCTCTTCCCATTGGTCTTTCCATGGCAAATGCCGGAGCCCGGAAGTCCGGCCCGGCACAGCCATCTAAGGTCGAAATCGGTCCTGCTGGGGCACTTTCGGGGATCCTGTCTTTCCACACTCCTTTATGAGGGAAAATTAAGGCAATCATTAAATTATGGAGTATCAATTCTGATTCCTGTTCGAAATGTTGTCCAGGGGCCCTGTAGACTGATGTATTAATTAGAGTCAGGAGTATTTCGAACTAGTTTTCAAACAACGTACACTAGGTTTGACTCCAAAATAAAACCTAGAGAAATTCCTTCAATCGAGATTTCATCGGATGAGATGAAGGCGCCGAGTGCATCAGACTTTTGATAAATTTGCTGTGGCGTTGTACAACCCGCCAAAAGATAGCGCAGCGGCAATGGCCCGCGAAACTGCGAAACTGCGCAAAGCAACAACTCCGACGACCTTTGAGAAATTTTGCACAGCGCGAGTCCGAAATCCTTCAAACAACGCGATGATGTAAAAAATGCAGTGCAATAGAGGGCAAGTAAATGAACTTGGTTCGCCTGAAGCGAATGAGATGCAAGTGGACGAATTTGAAATCAAATACAGCGCGCGTGCCAACCAAAAGGCAACAGATATCAAGTCATAACCAACACGGGGATTGAATGAAAAATATAAAACTAAGCTTACAACATAGTATCGCGAATAGGGCGCGTAGTGCCTTGAAGTTTCAACCACAGGCTGCAGCAGCATTACTGACAAGGATCAAATCCAAAGTTCAGGCAAGCATGGCAACTATTGCCGGCGTGCCGACAATCGAACTATGACTTTGCAAGTTTCCACGCCACCGCTTTTGCGGCTCTCAACCTCCACCACTTACGGTATGTCATGAATCAGACGATGGCATGGGAACTGCTTTGGTGGACCTTAATTTGTTTGCCGACCCTGTGCCCCTATGCTACCCACGTCGGCAGTAGGTCTTTTGGAGAAAGGCATACAGTAGTAGTCTAATGTCAGGGTCGAGCGTCTCTCGGCTCGTTGGTGATGAGGCACAGATTTCGTAAGCTTCTAATTCCACGGCGGCCTCGGCTTCGAAGAAGAGCGTAACATCTGACTTGAAAATCCTATAAGATGGCTCCACAAATCCAAGGTCAAACCAGGTCCGCGATGTTTGCCCCAGCATTGGCAACTATATCCCTCTTCAGCAGTGTCGGCCTGTGTAAGCTATATGAGAACGTCGCTGACCTGCCGAGTCTGCACTATGATTTCGTCGTCGTTGGAGGTATGTCCGTTCCGTGCAGCTTAACGTCGATTTTCGAAACCAAACGTATTCTAGGGGGTGCGGGCGGAAATACCGTTGCGACCCGCTTGACCGAAGACCCCAAAGTGTCTGTTCTATTGCTGGAAGCCGGACCATCGTAAGCATTCGATCCATCCGATGCCACGCTACCACTGATTGAGAACAGAAACGCGGGTGTCCTCGGCTCGCAAGTCCCTTTCCTGTCCAATGCCTTTGCGAACGCTGCTGGCGCGTACAGCTGGAGTATGCCGAAATCTCTGGTGCCAGGGAACACTAATTAAACGGGGCACAGATTACACCACGACACCGCAGGCAGGATCAGCGGGCCATGTCTTTGAATACCTCGAAGGTGAGTAGGAAGCACAGTAAGGCGATGGGCATGGTCTGAACAATTTATCAGGACACCTGTTGGGCGGAAGCAGCTCGCACAGTAAGGGTTTCCTCCTTCTACTTTGCTGATATGTCAATTAATAAATGAAAAAAAGACGGCATGGCGTACACCCGTGGCGCCGCAGCCGACTTCGACCGATATGCAGAGCTGACGGGAGACGATGGGTGGTCTTGGAATAAAATATTCCCTTATTTCCTAAAGGTATGTTGTACTCGGGGTAGCATTTCGCGCAAACGTTGACCCCATTGACACCAGAACGAGAAATGGACTGCACCAGCCGATAACCACAACACGACAGGTCAATTCAACCCCGCCATTCACGGCACGAACGGACCTATCTCAGTCAGCATCAGCGGCTACCCCTACACTGATTTCCAGAATCGAGTGATACAAACGACGAAAGAGCTTCCCGATGATTTTCCGTTCAATTTGGACATGAATTCCGGGAAGCCTTTGGGAATCGGTGCGCTCAACAAATATCACTCTCACGAAATTAGTCGCTGAAAGCCAAGTAAGGCTGGCTGCAATATACGATTGGTAACGGGGAGCGCAGCTCCTCTGCGACAGGATACCTGAAGCCGGAAGTTATCGAGCGACCGAATCTTGATGTGTTGTTGCATGCACAAGTGTCGAAGCTCGTCAATTTCACGCGCCCAGGATCACCTGCCTCACCTGGCACACCCTCTTTTGGGGGAGTAGAATTCCGTTATGGTGAGTTTCTTGCTATTTTGCTGCATCTATGCTGTTTGGTTTCTCATTGGCTCCGCAGGAACCTCGCTCTTCGTCGCAACAGCGTCGAAGGAGATTATTCTTTCCGCTGGAACGATCGGCACCCCACGCATCCTGCTCAACTCCGGGGTCGGAGATGCGTATGCCCTGCAAGCGCTGGGAATTCAGACAATGGTGGACCTTCCGAGCGTAGGGAAAAACGTGTCGGACCACGCTTATACCGGTCTGAGATGGGCAGTGAATTCTAACCAGACGGCCGACTCGCTTTACCAGAATGCCACGGTTTTCAACGAGGCACTCGCACAGTGGAACAGGTCCCGCACGGGGCCGTTGGTGGACTCCACCCCCGGAACTCACGCGGCATGGCTCCGGCTGAGCCCGGACTCACCTGCGTTTGCTGTCCATGCGGATCCGTCTCCCGGCCCAGACGCGCCTCATTTCGAGGTTTTATTCCAGCCAACGGGGTTGGGTGCCCCCGGCCATTCCATCAGCCTCGCAATGGGCATGGTCAGCCCCGTTAGCCGTGCGTCCCCGTTTCAAATCTTGCCTGTTGGCTGGACCGACCCTCGACTAACCTTCCCTCGCTTAGGCGGTTCGGTATCCCTCAGCAGCAACGACCCCTTCGCTCCCCCGCTCATCGATCCCGGGCTGTTGGTCGACGAATTCGACGCGCTCGCGCTCGCCGAGGGCACCGAGCTCCTGTTCAAGATCCTCGGCGCGCCCGCGTGGAACCACGACGGCTACCTCGGCGCACCGGCGGTTAATCTCACCGCAATGACCCCTGCCGAGCGGGTGGACTTCGTCCGTAGTAACTCAGGGCCCGGGTATCACATCGTTGGGTCATCGGGCATGTCCCCAAACGGGGCGCGGTATGGTGTGGTGAACCCGGACCTGAGGGTGAAAGGAATTGCGGGGCTCCGTGTCATCGACGCGTCTGTTCTGGTGAGAGTCATTCTGTTTCAACGAATTGTACCGGAATTGACGTATCGGATCGCAGCCGATCGTACCGGCGGCGCACACCCAGGCCGCAACCTATGTGATTGCAGAGCGCGGTGCGGATTTAATCAAGCAAACGTGGCAGTAGCGCACATGTTGTACCGTTATTTTTATTTGTGGAATTTCATTATTGGGTATCTTTCAGAGTTCACAGCAAAAATATCTCTTGAACCGCGAACATCCTTTTTTTTATAACTATGAGATGTGTTGCGCACGCTGATGAAGTAAATAACCGTCACTAGGGTCAATTTTTTTCACTCCGCGCGCTTTCCCCATCAGCTGACAACCGAACGTTTGGTCAAGGTGATACTGTACCCTTCAATTACTACTTTTTGAAGCACTAGATTCTGTCTGAGTACCACCACTGAAGATCAGAATCCGTGCAACTTTTCAGCCACTTCCAGAGAAATAAAGTGCCGCCAACTTGTAACTTATTTACTTCGCGTAGAAACCCAAGCCTAAATGTACCTGTGTGCGGGCACAATGCACTTCATTCAGCTTGCCTTCTAATTCTGTATGTTTCGAGTGGAAGTTCCCGAAATGCCGCCCAATTGCCATCACTGACGGCAGTGGCGGTAGTGGCGGCAAAATCCCTTGGCCCTGAATTAAAGTCCGGGCATATAATGTATAGAGATGAGGACATGAACCCTCTCCTCTGTAGTCTAGTATGAAATCGTATTAGTTTTGCCGAGCAGAGTTTCAGTGTGCCTGCTTTTTACCTAGCAAGCGGGTAGGCCACTCAATTGCGCTGAATCACGCTGGTCAATAGAGATGGAAGGATAGCAAACCCGCTTTGAAAGAGTGGCCGATGGGTGTTACAGTTATCAACCGGTCAATGGGACACCACCACTCACTGGGACAGTGGGACAATATCCCCCACTCAAGTCGTAATTCTTGCCAAACAGTCTTGAAATAAATTATACTTAGTCTTGTGGCTATTATCATTGTTCTGTCGGACTCTTATAGCTGTGTAACACAAATTGGTTCCTCTGGTAAATGAGTTTCTCAGAGCATAACATGAGAAAACATTTAAATGGTTTCTTTTGAGTATAGTAAAGACATAGAACCAGTTCTATAGTGTATCTAAACACTCTTAATCAATATGACTGTATTCCGAGTGATATTGCATGAAGAAGAACTGAATTTCTCTTTGCCGAGAATCGTGATGGTCATATCCCAAATAGGAAGTCACCACAAATTGGACTCTCGTGGCTTTGAGTGGTCGGACTTGTGAAATCTGGTAACAAGAGTCCACTGATTCCTCTTCATCACCACACTGAATGGACATTGGACCGATATCACGAAGAAAAGACACTTATTTTGGCAGGCAAACAAAGACAACATCATGATGTGTGTGACGATCATCACATTTGTGTGACTGTCCCAGTGAGTGGTGGCAGAAGTTCACTTTGTTTTCCCCATTATTTTGGCCTCAAAAATTAAGAGCTCATATACAGAGTTGTAGAACATATGAATGAAACATTTGGTCTACTAGGAATTTTTCAAAAGCTTCAAAAACTCCTTAAATCAGCAATTTAAATTAAGTGTCCCATTGACCGGTTGATAACTGTAACGAAGCACCATCTTCAAGTGGAAACTGGCGATCAGACTGCCGATTTATCATTCTCCCAGACGTGTATACGGTGGTGGCGAGAAAACATTGTCGCGCTCGTTTGGGCTCGCCTCCGGGAGGGGGCTTGCGTGCGTCTGGGAATTACTTATAGAATCTCCGTGCTAGGCTCGAATCCAGCCTGTCGTACCAAAAGACACGTCTGTCGGTAGACAGGCTGGTCTGTCTATCGACAGGCTTGCCTTTTGATACGACAGACAGTAACTGGTCTATCTCCGTGCATGTGGTTCGGAAAGTGAAATTCTTTGATTTTAGGTCCAAAAAACATAATTGCAAACTTCTCAGAAGTATACTGAGCCAGGCTGACTGTAGCAAGCTGAGCGGCTGCAAGGTGTAACGCGAGTGAAGACATCAGCTCTTGCCGTGATGCCGAAAATCAATCACGTCTCGCATACATCGACGGCCGAGATGGCGAGATTGTTCCAGGAATGCTTCCTGGCACCAAATTTTCCAAAGTAGGAGGGTTGGAGGTGATTATTTACTACCCAGGTTGAGATCTCTAACCATCAACTTTATCTACTGATCACACAATCCGTCCCGGCGCGAGATCAAAAGCGCCGGCAGTCCTTTGATGATATCTGACTGTGACGTCTGTCGTGACGCCGTCTCATCTGTTACACCCACCCACGTTTCCGACTGCGCACTGACTACCCTCGCTATGACTTTGGCCTTGCCGCTGGATAGGATGCCGACGAATATGGATACGGACATCGACGTCGAGGGGAAAACAGGAGGGACCTATGGAGACAACGACGACGCGCGTCGTCGCGTTGGGCACACCGGCAACGACCAGCCAACGACGAGTACGGATACAACTACCGCTACAAGGGCAAGGCGCTCCGCTCGTTGCCGCACCTGCCTGCTGGTTTTTTCTCGTGCGCTGTCATGGAAGACGTGCGTTTTCTGTTTGTTCTTTCGAGGACAAGGCGCCGGATGTGGAGCATATTTTCACAAGGGGTTTTGGCTTCGAACTCTTTTCCTTTCCTACCTGCCGTCGTGCGCGGATAGTTTTTTCCCCCTGGCGTCGACGTGGTGTGTTTACGCTATGAGCTACCGTCCATCGGCATTCCGTCCCGGCCTCAACTCACTTGGTTTTCGTCGCGGATTTCGCTGGGGTGCCCTCCCGGCTCGCGACTAGGGCTGTTGTTGCGGTCTTTTCTGCATGCACGTGCGCTTGCGGGATCGGTGTTTTTCGCACTTGGCGTCACCGCGCTTGTCGGTTTCTTGGCATATCACTTTCGCGCTCTCTTTTGTCGAATTACGGGCTTGCAGTACCGGTTTTACGCCTTCTCTTCAAAATATCCATCAAAGCTCTATATAATAGGCTCCAATCCGCGCATTCACATAATATATTTTAAACTTGAGTCCGGGGGCTCGAGATGGCGAATTCTTCCCATGGTCTCGGCTCGCCCGTTTTTTGCTCTCAGATTATTCTCTGGTGCTCGCTGACCGGCCTTCGTTCCACAGCACCTAACGTACACGCGATATTAATGGGCAATGCACTGTTGCGCTGCTTCTGGGTGCTACAATCGCTGGTCGTCTCGCACGGTACATCCCACGATGACACCCTCTGGTAGGGCCTTGTACAGAAATTTGACTCTGGTGGCTATTTGCTCGCAGCTCAACCCAATAGTACTCTGTGAAAACTTGGACATACGAAGGTGGAAACGAAGGTTCTGAGATGCGATGACGGATATGCGGATTTCGGTGTACTTCCACATGCTTCAGTCTCAAAACCAAAAAAGCCATTGTCTTGGCAAACTGTACACACTCACACGGAATTGGAACGGCAAAGGACTATATTTATCTGCCGTGTCCGCCGGCTGGGAATCTAGGCTTTCTTGGACCCATTTCCTCGGCGGGCGCTGCGAAAACCTATCGGCAAGTACTGGTGAGTGGTTCGGCGTCCAGGTTGAAACCCATCTCTGATGAGCGGCAGCCGAATGTCGAGGGAAATTTTTCCTCGCTGGTCTTGGCTGCAGTCTCAGGTGGCCAAGGTGAAATTAAGAGAGTATCCCTTCCTTTCTTTCTTTCTTCGAACAAGGACCTCTCATTGGCTTCATGCTTTCTAGGCGACGCAATTTTTCCCACTTGAACAACTTCGGTTCCCACACTTTCTTCCGACCCACAGACTCCGCAAAATCTTACACAATTGTTCGAGTACTATGCCAACACAGGTAATTTTCCCTTTCTCGGTAGAGACTAGCTCCGATTTCATGGTCGGATGGCTCAAGTTTCCTTATATTCCGGAGACTTATAAATCCTAATAACCCACCCCGCCTTTCCGCAAGCTGGATCCCCTCTATCAGTTTCAGCATGTTCTTCAACTTGAAGACATTCTCCGCTCTGCTCTCAACTGCGTTGGCTGTCCCAGCCTCGCCCCTCGAGGTACACATTTCTCCCTTTTACACATCACCTATGTATATTCAACACTTGAGTACGACAGGCCCGCCAGGGATGTGCGCAGACATATACAGTCGTAAGCGGAGACAGCTGCGCTTCCATCGAGGCAAGGACTGGGGTCTCCGATGCCCAGCTGCATACACTGAATCCTGCAATTAACAGTGGATGCACGAGTACGTTCCCTTCTACATGATCTGTCCATATCAACTTTCGCCGATCTTTTTTCTACGCTAGATCTTCAAGTCGGCCAAGTCCTCCGTCTCGATAGCAGCGGGGAGCCGCCTCTTGATGAAGGCGAGTCCTTCAACGGCCTTGGTATGTGATCCTAATTCTCTGTCTTTTATTTATGACGATTATGCCCCATTATCCAGCGACCTATTATGACCCCGATGGCCAGTCGGGTGCGTGCGGTAGCCCTCTGCAGAACGCCGATCTCATCGTCGCTCTCGCACCGCCCCACTGGGACGACGGCGCACATTGCGGACAGACGGTTAATGTTACGTGTACGTGATCCTTCGTCTTTCCCTTCTCAATCGTCATCGCTGAACTGGTTTCGTCCCGCAACAGACCAAGACGGGTCTATCCAGGTCGTCGTGCAGGATTTGTGCCCTGGCTGCTATGGTGTTGATGGAATCGACTTGTCCGAGGGCGCAATGGCGGTGCTCGACTCAAACTACGTCAACAACGTGGTGATCCCGGTTGTCTGGTCCTTTGGATCGCCTCCTAGTACTGGAGAATCTCCTCCTGGCACTCCTCCTGGTGACGGCGGATCTCCTCCCGGTGACGGGGAATCTCCTCCTGGTGACGGGGGATCTCTTTCCGGTGGCGAATGCGAGGTGACGTATACTGTAGTAAGCGGAGATACCTGCGCTTCCATCGAGTCAGACAATGGGGTCTCCGATTCTGAGCTCCATGCATGGAATCTGTCAATTAATATTGACTGCACGAGTACGTACCCCATGACACCGACCATTTTTGCCGACTTTTTTCCCCCGGCAGATCTTGAAATCGGCCAAGTCCTCTGTCTGAGCGGGCGATCCTCTGGTGGATGCGAAGCAACATATACTGTTGTGAGCGGAGATACATGCTCAGCTATCGAGTCGGAGACTGAGGTCTCCGATGCCCAGTTACATGCATTGAATCCGTCAATTACTAGTAATAGCCCATGCACGAGTACGTTCCCTTCTTCCTGTCCCGGCCCTATCAATGTCCGCCAATCTTTCTTTTACACTAGATCTTGAAGTCGGCGAAGTCCTCTGCCTCGGTGATACAGTTGACTTTTTCATAATGCATTTGGTCATAATGCATATTTTTCATTATGCATTGGATTGGGCCTGTAACCTCGAAGGTATGCGGGTGTATGCATGATTTTATGCATTCTGATTATGCATAGCCTCGAAGGCCAAAATATGCATTTTGAGATTGCCGGATTTGGCTCACAATGAGTCGGACACTCAATTCTACCAACATGAATTCCCAAATTTAGATAGAGAACCATATTTAAACTTTAGCACTTGTCATTAACCACTTTCCGCCTTCATTATGGCTCCGACTCCCCACGAAAAGTCACGCAAGCCGCGCGAAAATTCGAAACCTTACAACCTGGAGATCGGTGAAAACGCGTTTGTATTTGAAGGTAGAGACGCCGAGATTATTGCTACTGCACAACACCAGTTAGCGGTCGAGCGCGGGGAGGTTGAGGTCATCGAAGTCGATTCAGATGGGTCAGACAACGAGGAAGACGGTCCTCAAGCCAGTTCTGCAGAGGTTCGGGCGTTATGCGAGAAACTTGAAGGGTTATGTGTTGGTCACGGAGGTTCTTTGGACTTGCAGCGTCAGCTCAGACAGTTCAGAGGGGCGCTGAGACGCGAGGAGCTCGTGAACGCGAAGCAGGTACCCATAGATTCATTCTTCAAACTCCAACCAAAGGAGATGGAAGGGCAGCAGGCGACATAAGTAGTTTAGGTACAAAAGGTGTCACACTTTTGGCACGGGTCACGTAGATCACATGATGTCACAAGTCACCGTGACAATTTCATAGTGCATATGTCTCATAATGCATAAGAAAAGGGTGTTCCCGACCGTATGCATTATGAGAAAGTCAACTGTAGCAGCGGTCCTGATGAAGGCGAGTATTTCAACGGCATCGGTATGTTCTCCTAGTTCTCTGTTTCTAATTTATGACCATTATTTCCTGTCATCCGGCGACCTACTATGACCCTGACGGCGGAACGGGGGCGTGCGGTAGCATTCTTCAGAACTACGATTTTATTAGAGAGTTTGTGATAGCCACCTGGAGCAACCCAGGTGGCTTTTGGGGTATGTGGAGCCAGGTGGCTTCAATGTCAGCAGGTGGCTTGCTGAATGACATCATTCCTGCTCTCCAACCCCAAATGACATCCTTTTGCTTACATACATCAACTGTAACTTGCAAAATGACCATGAAAACACACTCTAGAGGCAATAAAGGCACCTGCAACTCCAGAATATCAGAAAACATCTTATCCAGGTCCTCCCGAGGCTGAGCATGAGGCACAAAGACACTAGAGGTACAGTACGCTGATTTATCATGGTCATAAACATGTAATTAGAATGAGACATACTTTGGGAAAGCCACCTAGAAAAGCCACCCAACGCTGGAGCCACCCGGCTCCACATGCCCTGGAAGCCACCCGGGTGGATCCGCACAAACTCTCTATTGTCGCTCTCGGAGTGGACAACTGGGATGACGGCTCTCATTGCGGACAGACGGTGATTGTTGACTGTGCGTGTCTGATCTTATTTCTTCTGCTCAATCATCAATACTGAATTGTTTCTCTTTCGTCCCGCAACAGATCAAGACGGGTCTATCCAGGTCATCGTGCAGGATTCGTGCCCTGGCTGCCAGGGTGATAATGGAATCACCTTGTCTGAGGGTGCAATGGCGGCGCTTGACTCAAACTACATCAACGACGAGATGATCTCGGTAGTCTGGTCCTTTGCTTAATGATGTTGGGCTTCCTTTCTGGAGATGAATTTTAGGTTTGAATCTGTTGTTGGATTACTTTCAGTTTTGATTGAATCTAGAACACTGTTGATGAAAATATTGAATGGGAAATTTTATACCTTCAATTCTGTTTCCCTCAAAAATGTCCTGAAAAATCCAAGATGTCACATTACTGATTTCAACAAAACTCAAACCAAAACCCTCAAATCTCAGAATACCTGCAGGCCTCAGGACTGCATACCTATACGTATACTACATAGTGCTAAGTATATGCTAAATCTCGAAGCAAGGGGGTCAAATCCAATCAAAACATGATCAGAACACGATTCTGCGTATTTCGGCCCAGATGGCCAACGCCCAGTGCATAGCCAATTGCTGCACCCAGTCTACATTCTCCTACTTGCAGCCGTGAACTCATCCAGATTCTATTCTTTCCCTATGAAGGAAACCGTGGTACATATCATGCACTCTGGCCCCAATCGCTGTCGGTTGCACTTGATTGAAATTCCATTCCGGAAAGAAAACAAGAGCGCTAGCGAGCGGATGAATCCAATTATTGAGTCCCGCGAGTACGCGGAGACGATGGTGAAGCTACGAGACTGCAGCTGTTGAGGTGGGTGTACATCGGAGAGAGAGGCGGAAGATGAGGGTAGCCATGATCCCAGAGGTAGTGCCACGCAGTGACACGGATGTGAGAAGCGATAATGAAGTGCGCTGAATCGCAGCCCGTGACGAAATGGGTATTTGAATTTTGGCCTGGGGACGCACGGCGCACAGCGAGACGATGGGGCGGCAAGATGAGATCTACGCGAATGCACTTGGCGTGTCAGAATCTCAGTTGGCCCATGCATCAATTCCATGGCATCTCGCCAATGTTCATTCACAAGATCATTTCGGGATTCCAACGTCCCATTGGCAACCGTGATGAACCCTGAGCACTCAAGGGCTTCAAGGAAGATACTGTATCATTCACGGTACGGGTCGAAAATCGATTTCATTGCGAGTCTGAGACGCCCCAGCATAGTTCAAAACCCAGGTTGAAACTAACATACTTACCTTTGCGAAAACCAGACTTCTGCGGATTAGGATAGGAAGCATGTTTTTCCGGACATCATCGAGTACATCAAGTTTTGTTCAAATAAATAAGTCGGTCCATCTAGGCCGCTCCCTTTCGATTATTTTCATAGTACATACATAATACTGTTTTTCACAGTCCGATTCTATCGCTGCAGTCCTCGGCCACCTCCGAGATGGGTTCAAATTTTCACCCCACCGACGGTTTCCTTCCTACTTACGTCTGCTCCGGGTGCCACACGTTAGGCATCTCCGCCCCGCTGTCCAAATACCCCTCGGAGCGACGCAAAAAGTCCTCACGATCTGCTACCTCTTGGCCACTTATGCGTCATACTGCGATGTTATTGCTGCAATCCCCAGCCACGCCCGAGATGGGTTTAAATCCCCCACCCACCCCGCCCCACCCCCCGACAGTTTCCGTCCTACTTACGTCTGCTCTGGCTCTGGATGCCACACGTTAGGCATCTCAGTCCCGGTGCCTAGATGCACCTCGAAGCGACGCAGAAAGTCCTCGTGGGATGTGAAATGCTCTTCAAAGCGCATCAAGCCACCGATCTCGTAGAAATAGTACTCCCCGCCCGCGAAGAACAGAAAGACCGGCCCCTCGCAGCCAGACAGGCCGGTGGCATAGAACGCCAGCGGTTCCACGGTCGCGGACACGCCGTATAGGTGGGACACATTGTATTTCACGATACCGGAGAGATTTGGCCCGTCTTTCCAGCGCCGCCAGTCATAGGACCACGGGGCGGGGAGCGCCACGCGTATGCGGTGCCAGTTTTTGTAGACGGCATAGTATCGCGCCAGGAATGTGGCGGTACAATATGCCAGGGGGTTGGGGTAACGAAGGGCGTGGTCACGGGAGAGATGGCCGGACAGTGCGGCGCGTTCGGACTGGGGGATTTGATAGTAAGTAAGCGGCTGCTGAAACCTTGCACGGGTCAAAGAGTATTTACCGCAATTGCGCGTTCGTTCACCTGGTTTTGTATGACGGGGAACGAGCTGAACCTGGGGCCAACATTACGAGCAACTCTGCTGGGGACCAAGATCAGACGGCAAAGGCGAAACATAGGAATTTGCATTTGCAGACTTCACAGATCATACCAAGGGGAAATCGGGATTTGAATTTCGGATATAGGGTCGAAAAGTTTTTTTCGACCCCAAGCTGACCCCCCCCTCCCCCCCTCCTGCCTTATATGGAAGGAGTTTCCCACCCCTAGGACCGGGCCGATCTCTCCGCATCCAGCCGCCGCTCTTCAACTTACTTCCCACCACCTCCTTGAACTTAATCATGCTTGTTTGTACCATCTAATGAATGTCAGTGATGGAATGAATACTCTGCACTTCAACAGCTTAATAATTTCTGGCCCAAGAACTGACTACAGTTGGCTTCAACTTGGCTTCAATCACGGAAAATGTGGGTTCAGACTGATACATCTTATTCTATACACTCCCTGGACAGTTATATGTGTTTCTTACAACCACACAACACCTCCCTCATGGCCTATTAGCCATTTGAAGCTCTAAACTTTATGTACTAAAAAGTTTTTTTCAGCCCAACCTGGACCCCCCCCCTCCCTCCCTATATCCGATTTTTTAATCCCGATTTCCCCTTGGATCATACCGCCTTTTATATCTGCGCCGTTGATCATGATTGCCGTGATATGTCGATCACTTCAAATGTCCCGCCAATCGCCATCGATATCGTCGTTCGTTCACTTCCACTTCTGGGTTCGCTACACAAGGGAAAGCGAGGAAAGAAAGGAGAATCAGAGAAAGATATGAGATTATTAGTGGGAGTTGGACTCGTTGAGTCTCACTGATCGCGCTCCTAAAGTGGGACTACTTACAGTAGCCCCCTTAATTCTGTCTGTTCACTCAAGTAACAGATGCAAGTTTTCAGGGCCATGGAATGTCAGGCCGGGATATCGATTCAAATGTACTTGTATGGCAAATTTAAAATTTACGCAAAATATTTGCAGGAACAGCACTACAGCAAATACATGTTGGCACGCCAGTGGGTGAGGAAGCTATTTATTCATGTACGTAGCTATAGTCTAAGGTGAAGGAACTCAATTAACAAACCAAGGCTGAACGAGCCGCGCCGAGGGCCTTTCAAAATCAAAACGAAGCAAAGTGCCAGAAAGCCTGTGTGCATATCGTGTATTCATGCCACATGCATGAAATGAAAAGGTTCGATCGAACACGGTGCGCTCCCACCCAGTTCACTTTCAATGAAGTCCGATGTCTGAACGTTCGGGAGGAAAGACACTTGAAACCATAATATGAATGGGGAGTCTCAGAGGAGATAAGAAATAGAGAGGATGCGCAAAAGCCGCATGGGCCGCATGCGGCTTCATGCGGCTTTCGTGCATTGTGCAAAGCCGCACCAGAAAATTTGTTCGGGCGAGGTTTCAACACCATATTTGTGAATATCATAATGTAACTGAGAGTACGGTCCTGGTAGCGTCTGGTCCATACAGTGGGGTGAGCATTGCATCAATGATCAATGTGTGGCTCCTGTGATGTCATCCCTGTGAGCCGTGTGGCGATGTAAGAAACATAGTCAAAGTACGGCATTTCTCACGAGGCTTGCTCTGCGACTGAATTCCAGAGGCCCATTCAGGGCTGGAATATAGGTTTGGAGGTACAATAGGGCTGTTCAACTCATAATTATATATAAAAAACGGAAAATCCTGCACGGCTTTGCGCAAGTGCCGAAAGCCGCATGCGCCTGCTGCGCATCCTATCTAATAAAGACAGGCCTCAAGTTCTTGAAAGCCAGGCGAGGGTGGATAGAGCTGGAATAGATGGTCAGTGGATACCGGATAATGGAGCCTCCCTCCCTCCGAATGGTGGTCGGAAGGCGAACGAGTCCAAGAGTGTTACGATATTGGACCAATGGGGAGGATCTAATCAAATTATAACCAGACCAGACAGCGTTACAATTACAAAACGGACCGGACTGGAGGCGCATCGATTAATTCCCTTGCCTAGAGCAGCTTACTTGTCATGTTATTTAGTACATTATTGGCAGCAGTGGAGGTTGAACAACATTGCGAGCCGCGACAGAGAATGCGCAAGCAGGAATTTGGTCAGATCGGAGTGGAGGACTCGTGCGTCTGAAACGTCGGGCAGGGCGTGAACACAGAGTACTGTGTCGGAAAAACGGTAAATTCCTGGACTCGGACTCAGAGCGGGCGGAGAGGAGCGCACGGATTGGCGTCCGTCGACCACACACCAGTATCTCAGCGCGAGCACTTTGTTTTTAACTTGTACTTGTAACCATAAAACACAGATCGAGGACCCTTGGCGCTTCCTGACTCCAGTACACCACACCACACGTCGCGGAGTCGGAGTCGGACAAGTAAATTAAAGTGCTACCTGAGAAGTGAAGCTACACCGATAATATTAATTTCAGCGTCGGTGTCCAGCCGGGGTGTTTTCTTCGGTGAGTTACGGTCGCGCTCCGAACGCAAGAGACGCCGCGAGAGGGGCTTGCTGGAATGGGATCGGGTGATAAATGATAACTCAGACTCTACTAGGCAGTAGGGCAGGTTGTTTATCGAGAGGGAGGCCAGGGATAAGGATTAGGACCGCGATGAGAGCATGCATAGAGGAGAGCGATGCGTCGAGCCACCACAACCTGGCTGCTTGAAGTTGGCCAACTTGGCGCCCGGTTTCGAGAAAGGAAAAGAAACCCAAGGCGACCAATAGGGAGTGCCACTCGGGAGTCTAGGAGTCTCGGTGGACAAGGATGTTTCGCAACCTCCGGGGTCTGTGGTCTTTCCAGCGCTCAACCACATAGATAGACGCGGATAAAGACTTAAGCGCCCACCAACACCGCCACCGAATTCGATTCGACCACCCCGCTTGCGTGACATGCTTGGCTTGTTCTCGCTTTTGATTCGCCTTTTCTCTTGTGTCCAAGCTACAAGTCAGAAACGGAATCGAGAAATGATGGCGAGCACCGCGCTGTCCCGCCGCCGGCCCCGCCTCGCAATCCCACAACGACGACGAGCCAAACTCACCCAATGCGATTCGTGCGAATAACTCGTCCAACGGTGCAACCGTACTGCAACCGTACTGCACGCACTGGTAACACTCCCAACTTATAAGAAATATCGGACAAGAAACGCTCGCCCCTCCCTGACCGGCCAATCATGGTGCTCTCGACGCGGCAGACGGGCGAGACGCTCCTGCAGGAGACACTCAAGATGATCAAGCAGACCGAGGACGCGGGCGGGAAGAGGGGCGTCGGCACCTGGGTCGATTTGTTGGGTGGTGCGTGGCGTTCTTTCTCGACTCCTCTTTTTGGCTTTGGGTACTCTGCTTTTCATTTCAATCTGGCTTTATTCTGTGGTATGTGCACGCCGCTCTTGCGTGATGCCGCTTTTGCGCAGCGCGGCGTTATTCGGTATTCGCACGCCGGGTCCGCCCCTTTGCCTTGCCTTGGCTGGAGCCGGCCAGCCAGACGTCTGCGAATGGGTGCGTGCGGGACCGTGGATGTGGACGCGGACGTGGACGTGTAAGACGAAGGAATTCATTGGGTGGCACACGACCGCACACGACATGTCTCGTAGCATCGCTGTCGTTGCGGCTTGTGGGGCGCGCCCACTTGGGGAGTGCGAGTGCGTCTTGGGCGCGTCGGTAATGCGTCGAGTTGGGGCGCGCGCGTCTGGATAGCGATGGGGAGGGAGGCGGAGATGGTTGTGCACCTGCCTGAGAGTCGGGTGCAGCGCGGTGGGGAGATGCATGTGTGCGCAATGGACGGGGG
The DNA here is from genome assembly GCA_014925785.1 of Mycena galopus ATCC 62051. Taxonomy (NCBI): domain Eukaryota; kingdom Fungi; phylum Basidiomycota; class Agaricomycetes; order Agaricales; family Mycenaceae; genus Mycena; species Mycena galopus. Next base: position 134,867 of record WIQG01000235.1, read on the forward strand.
GTGGGGGTGGGGAGCGAGCCTTGTATCGATGGGTCGAACGCGGGGCCTCACTTTGGGTTCAGGAGGGAGTAGGTGGGTGCGTCGTGAAGCCATGGAGAGGTACAGCGGCGAACGTGATGGGTGGTGCGTCCCCCACATGGGAGGGAGTCACGCTAAAGAGACGGGGCAGGGAAGGGGCGCACAACAGGCGGAGCCGAGTCTGCGAGATACGGGTGGCGGTGGAGGGGTGACGGAAAAAGACTGCGCACCCGTGACGGAGAGGGGCAGACACATCGGGAGCTCAGAGTCGAGCGCGAGCGGGAGGAGGGAGAGGCGCACGTGCGCGTACGAGAGAACGATGGGCGGCGCAATACGGCTGCCGAGAGATCCTGGACGGGGGGCACGTCCCTTTTCTTTCCCTCCCTTCTCTCTCTCTTCATCTCTTTTTTGTCCTTCTACTCGTTCTCCCAGTATCAAAACGCTGACGCTGACTTTTTTTGTTTTGCGAGCACATTGCAGGCTGACGCACTCGTTAAAGCGGGTGTCATGAAACGCGTGGTGGCGCTGCTGACGAGCGGGACGAGTGCGGTGAGTGGCTTGAGCTTTTGCTTTATGCTTTTCTTGCAATGGAGGCGGGGCGCCAATGCGTCTGCACGAGCGGTGCCAAAATTTTGGACATGTGCAGCGTGTGTTTGACAGAGGGAGCTGCGCGAGAGGCAGCGGATGACGAGAGGCACAGTGCGAAGAGAGGCAGAATTCCCTTTTTTGGGTCGGGAGCGAAGGCTTCCTTTTTGGGACATCATTTTCTCGGTTTCTGTGTTCAGTTTTTTTTTCCATTCCGGCGCGCGGCGGGGGCAGAGTGTGCGCGCATGTACAACACTGACAGTATGCGTTCGGAGATCGGCGCGGCACGGCGAATGTGCGCCTGCTACTTTAACCATGCCGTCGATATCTTTAATTCATCTGCGTACCGAAGCGTTTTTTGTTTTTGTTTGGAGTATTGGCTGACTATAACTATGGCTATGATCCTGTGGGTAGAATGGAGGATGCTCTGTTTCTTTTTCGTTTGTTCATATTCGGATAATCGGGAGCGTCAGCCATAATCTTATGTACTGAAGGCGCTGGGAGTGGTGTTCGCTGCGTCGTGCATCGGTGTGGTGTGTCATCCATGCTTGCGCGTATTTTATATCCCACGCAATTTACCTCCCACACGAGCTGGCCTCTTGTCTACGCAGCTACCTGGTGCGGGCGTGGAGGAGGCGTTATTCGCAGCTTTCCCGGTGGCATCCTTTTTTCTCTGGGGGGGAGGTATCATTCATATCGGCATCTGTTGCGCAAGTGGAGCTGCGCGCCGCGAGGGCAGTCTTGTCAAGGGTGACGGGCATATTGCTGTAATGTGCATGCTTCGTCGTCGGATATATCCGCTCTACGTGTCATCCTCCTATGGAGCAAATGTTCCAAGTCTCCAACGAAAAATCCCATGAATTCACTCCGGGAACCAAGACTTGGTCCACAACTTCGGTCGGCATTGGCGCTCTCGACGACCCTCGAAGTTCTCAATAATTGTTTGCATGAAGCGTTCCGAGGATCAACGGCAAATGTCTAAATATTCCAAATCCCTCAACGTCTCTGTCAGGTATCCTCCAAGCTTTCAAAAGGTCACCAAGAAAAGCTCTCTGGAAATACAAATCTCAAGATTCAAAGTGCTCCTCTCATGGCTGCGATTACGCTCGCCGTCCATTGGTCTATCGACCTGAGTCAAAGACCTCTCAACATTTGTTATGCTTGGTACACGGCGAAATACTCTTCCGATGTTCGATTCAGTGACCTTGAGCATCACACTATCTCATCTATTTCTCCCGTTAGCATTTGCGGATGCTTTTTCGCCAAGTTTTCGCCGTGAGTTCGCCTGTGATGTCGCATGGCGTTCAACACGAGATAGATATAATATCCCTAAAAGTTTTGATGCGCCGATGTGAAATATCAAAGAATCGGTACCATAGGCCCCGCAATATGGTCAACAGCTTGGGTCGGCCTCATCGTTTCGTAGCAGTGTTGAGGCACCCATAGCCGAGTTCAATTTGTCGGTTCAGGTATTGGAACATTCGTACATATCTCGGTCCAAACGATCACTTGCTTCGATGGTGGATTTCTCGAATCCAATCCAATAGACCGGATGCTTGCGCCGAGAGTATTCGATCCTTTGCGGGGTGTATGTGTGGAAGAGAAGAGATGCGGGAATGTAGGCAGTGCAACAGCATTTGACAAGCACACCCGGGACTACCAAGTTTCAGAGCATCCAAAGTGCAATCCTAAACGAGTCCAGGAATTTTCCCATTGGCTCGGTATTCCCCGGGCCACTAGGAAAATTCGCGGACTGATTTCAAATTGCACTTCGAGTGCACCGAAATTTGGATCTTCCCGGTGTGAAGTCAACTTCACGCGGTATTTTTCAAGGTTTACAAATCCTGACTTACTTTTTACTATGCATTTCTCTGTTGCACCAAGGTCATTGCTCGGCTATTACTACATCAAATTGCCCCAGCTGTATTGGCAGCAGAAATATTGAACAATAATCAAGCTTTTTACTGACAGCCCTCACCTGATGTCTTGACGGAAGCTTCCTCATAGCTAGATTTTTACTCTGGATGGTAATAATGGATGGGACAAAAGCATAAACTATTTAATACACAGTACATGCTCTCTTTGGACGGACCTGTATCTGCATCCCATAAAGGCCAACAAGGACGAATTAAATTCCAACATGGATGAATGGTACCCAACGGAAAAATGATTTTTCTCCAGCACGCTCTTGGAGATTCCGGATGGCGATATGTAATGCTTCTGCCGCTTGAGTTGGATTGGGTGGTGAAGTCTTGAATAGGTGTTCATAAACATCTGCTGCTACTTGAGGGGCATCGTCATCCTGGATTGACCACATTGTGGCAATCACACCTCGGTATCCAGCCAACAACATGCCAGCTGCAAGATGGACCGACTCATCCTGCAGTTCTACGTTACCGGTAGCGGTTTGACAAGCAGACAGGAATGCAAATTCTGCATGCGGGAAGGACAACTTGATGATTCTTTCAAGGGTCAAACATGAGCTCCCAGCAAGGAGTAGAGCGCTCTCCGTGGGCATGGATCTGTCCTGTACACCGTGACATGCAAAGTGAACCCAGCCAGATTTCATCATTCCTGCCTCTACATTCTCTATGGTTGTGTCTTCGTCGAGTAGAGGGCACACGGCAACATTGGTGCCAGCACATTGCTGGATTCGAACTATTTCATCTTTGGTCCCGGGAATATAGCTCTGTCCAGCTGATGATGGCTGAGCAACTGCGAGAAGCTGAAATTTGCGTGGTTCCTGGGAGGGGGCAGAAAATCCCTGGATTAAGGCAGCCAATGAGGGTGTGTATGAGGCAATCACAAAGTCTGACAGTTTTGATCCAAAAGGCACATCCTCGCCATAGAGGCCAGCTGCATGGATGGGCAGAAATGAGAGAAGGCCAGTCGGACACAACCAAATGCGTGGCAAATTTTCTTTGGTTGGAGTCTGCAAACTGGTATGTTAACATTTTTATAGTCAAGAGAGACAATACTTACAGTGATAGCCAGTGCATTCAGAATGGGCCGAACTAATTGTATCCAGAGCTCTGAGAGGATCCTTGCAAATTCATCCTCCAGGTCAAGACAGCTTTCTTCGCGGCGGAAAAGCAATCTCTCAGTGTTTGCACGTCCCCCAGAGGGCACCAGATCCTGAAACGATTGTACCAGGCACTGAACATATTCCGGAGTGAATTGGGGGATTGGTACATGCATCACTTCTTCCACAAGTCCTCCCAGCAGAATCAATGCATCACATGATGATTTGCTAAGATTGAGGATGATAACAGGTCCCTTTTGGGCAGCCACTGACAGCTGAGAAACTGTTTTGGGTAATAAGAAATGTTCAAATCCTGGCAACAACCGAATATCACGCAAAAGGACAGTTCGTTTGCGAGCATTTTCATGTGCATGATGAGCAATGAGCCGAAGAGACTGCTGTGGGGTTCCAGACTCTGTATCAATTTTTCGGGTAGCTGCTCCATCAAGCTCAGCAGAGAGCATAGTGAGTTCACTGGCAAGATCCGGCCACCTCCTCCTTAATGCATCTACTGGGCTGCGGAGATTGAGGAACTGGCCCCATATCACAGATCGACCTTGCTCAAGCCATTCCAGTGCTTGCTCAGGCTGACCAAAGGAAATAGCAGCTGCTGCCGCATCTCTAACCAGTACACCAACTTCTATGATGCGATGGTGACGGTCATTTACAGAGAGACCTAGCCAAGCCACTTCGTGGAGCAGGCTCAGAACAACCTGGAAGGCTTGGAGAGAGGAAGCATGTTTAACCTGTTGGGTAAAATATGCCCACATTTTGGCAGCTTGTAAACGGACATGTGCTTGACCTGTAGTTGAACAGGCAGCATCACAATATTTAAAAGCCATTGATTGTAGGTCACTGAGATCCCCAAGTTTCTCGAAGCGATGTTTAAGAGAATTTCCAAGGTTGTTGAGCCAGACTGGCTTATTTGGATGCCCATCTGGAGTCAACTGAACAGCCATTTCCTGATTTGAGATGGACTCGTTTATGTCGCTCACATTCCCAAAATGCTTAAAGCGACACGCCTGAGCATTGCTCAAGTTGTTGAGCCTGTCTGGTTTCTCTGGATCACCAGTGCCAGTGAGACCAACAGCAGTTTCATGGGCGGAGATACATTCATCAAGGTCTGTAGGGTCCTGAAACCGTTCAAAGCGACACAAGAGGCAAAGACCATAATTGCTTAAGACAGCAGGTTTGGCATGGTGGCCATCAGGAGTCAACTCAAGAGCAGTTTTCTGCTTTGAAATACAATTATTGACATCAGCAATGTCACCAGATCGCTCAAAACGACGGAACATAGAAATAACAAGATTGTTGAGTCGAGCCAGTTTAGATGGGTCACCATGTGGAGTCAGGTCAACAGAATGCTCATGCATAGAGACAGATTCCTGCAGATCATTGAGGTCACCAAGTGCACTGAAACGTTCCCGCAAGGAACCACCCAGATCATTAAGTATCCGAGGCTTCTCTGGATGTTCATCTGGAATGTGAGAGATAGCTTCTTCCTGCCTTGAGATGCCTTTGTTGAGGTCAGCCAAATCACCCACCTGGTGAAAGCGAGACTGCAGAAGACCACCAAGATTGGAGAGCATAGCAGGTCCTTCTGGATGATCTGAGGGAGTTTGGTTGACAGCATTCTCTGCTTTCTTGATGGCCTCGTTCAGATCTCTGAGGTCCCCAAGCCTGTCAAAGCGAGATTGTAGGGAAGCACCTAGTTTTCCAAGCCTGAAGGCCCTCTCAGGATGATGAGTTGGGGTGAGGTCAAGTGCCATTTCTTGCTTCAATACACTTTTTTTGAGGTCATCAAGGTCCCCCAGTCGTTCAAACCGACATCGGAAGGAAATTCCAAGATTGCTGAGCATGTCGGCCTTGTATGGGTGACTGTCTGGAGCAATTAGAACAGCTTCTTCTTGCTTTGAGATGGAGTCATTGATGTCAATGAGCTTTCCCAGTTGCTGGAACCGACTCCGCAGAGAAATGCCAAGATGGTACAATGTGGTAGCTTTATCAGGATGACCATCTACATGTAGGATGAGGCCCACAGCAGCTTCTTGCCCTGAAATACATTCATCAAGATCACTAATGTTGTTAAGTCTCTGAAACCGGTGCTGCAAAGAAATTCCTAGACTGTCAAGCATGCCAGGTTTGTTTGGATGTTCATCGGGAGTGAGACGAACAGCATCTGCCTGTCTGGAGATGCTGTCATGGATGTCGCTCAAGTCACCAAGCCGTATAAACCGAGAAAGAAGGGCAGAACCAAGTATGTTTAGCCAGACACACTTCAATGGGTGGTCATTTGGGGCAAGGCAGATGGCGCTCTCTTCCATTGATATACACTCATTGATAACATTGACCTCATCAAATTGCTCAAAGTGACAATGAAGCGAGGTAGCAAGATTGCTAAGCATCACAGGCTTGGCAGGGTGGTCATCTGCAGTCATTTGAACAGCCTCTTTCTGCTTCAAGATGCACTCATTGATGTCATTGGGGTCACCACGCGACTGAAATCGGACTGCCAGTGAAAGGCCAAGATTTTGAAGCCGAGCAGGCAACCCTGGATGATCATTAGGAGTGGAACGGATTGCTTCTTCTAGTTTTGTGATAGATTGATCAAGGTCACTAGGATCCCCAAGCAGCTTAAAGCGACCCAGGAGGCCATTTCCAAGATTGTTGAGCCTGGATGGCTTTTGTTGATCGCCATCTGGGGTGAGATGGATAGCATTTTCCTGTTTCAACATACTCTCATTCAGATCACGAACATCACCAAGTTGCTTAAAGCGACACCCCAGAGAGACTGCAAGATTTGTGAGCATTGCAGGTATAGCAGGATGGCCGACTGGAGTAAGATGGACTGCCTCTTCCTGGAATGCAATGGATTTGCTGAGGTCTGATGAGTCACCCAATCTTTGGAAGCGATCCAGCAAGGCAATGCCAAGGTTGGCAAGTTTGGAGGGCTTCTGTGGGTGATCATTTGGAATTAAAAGAATAGCATTCTCCTCATTTGAGATGCTTTCATTGATGTCTTTGAGATCACCAAGTCGCTCAAATCTACATTGGAGGGCACCACCAAGATTGCTGAGCATGGCAGACTTGTTTGCATGATGATTTGGAGTGAGGTGGACAGCAGCCTCTTGTGCCTTAATGCAGTTATTGATATCATCAAGATGTCCAAGGCGCTGAAAGCGGAATCTGAGGGAACTGCCAAGATTGCTGAGCATTTGAGGCTTGTCTGGATGGCCAGCTGGAATAAGGTGGACTGCCTCCTCCTGTATTGAGATGCACTTGTTAAGGTCATCAAGGTCACCAAGTTGTCGGAAACGATCTGATAGAGAATTTCCAAGATTTTGGAGCTGCTGTGGCTTATCTGGATGACCATCAGGAGTGAGTTTGAGCCCATATTCATGGCTGGAAATGGATTCGTTCATGTCACTGAGCTGTCTCAACCGTGTAAAGCGATATTGCAGAGCATTTCCAAGATTGCTTAGAATGGTGGGCTTGTTGTGATAATCATCAGGAGCAAGCTGAACAGCATCTTTCAGCTTTGAGATGCACTCATTGAGAGCATTAATATCATCGAACCGCTGAAAACGATATGCGAGAGCATTTCCTAGGTTGTTTAGCTTGGTAACTTTATCCAGATTATTGGGAGCCAGGCCAACAGCCTCTTCCTGCCTTGACATGCACTCATCAAGGTCACTAAGGTCCCCCAGATGCATGAAGCGAAGTAGCAGAGAATTCCCAAGGTTGGAGAGCGTGTTGGCCTTGGTAGCACAATCATCCGGAGCAATATGAACAAGTTCTTGCCCCATTGTTATGCTCTCGTCAAGGTCCTTGAGGTTGCCGCAGCGTTGAAAGCGAACCTGTAACAAGCTAGCAAGATTGACTGTAATTCCGAACCAGCAGCTGTCGCTACTTGTAGTGAGATGGAGAGCATCCTTGTGCACCTGCACAGCCTTGTCAATATCAACCACACTATGCTCTTGAACATGGTGATAAGAAGCAAAAGTCAGGTCTTGCAAGTAAGTTGCTTTGCCGTCATCAGCTACGGCATCCTCATATGCGCAAACAGATTGATTCAGAAAGTGAATCTTGTGTGATGTCTTCCAATGCTTCAAACATATGCCACCCAAATCGTGGAGAAGTTCTCCCAGGTGGCCAATTGTGCTGGGCGACAACAGGATTCTCTCATGCATGAGCCAAAGCTGGAGGTAATCAGCTTGATGACCTTTATCCGCCTCAGCATTCATCACTTGAAGATCGTGCTGCAATTGCAGGAGGTCACCACTGATGCATGGCACTATGCAAGACTCAGCAAATCTCCAGAGCAAATATACCAAATCTTACATTGAATTTGTGAACTCCTAGTGCCGGTAGGCAGAGACTCGGAGATTGAGAATTTCGCTGTTAATCTGAGAGCAGGGCCATTGATGTGCGCTTTCACAAGATCCTGAACCAAAACTGCGGTTTTTTGTTCTTAATTATACACCAGCACTCAACATTGTGGACACATACCATTTTCACTTTCCGCACAGACGGATACATCGTGTCTTTTCATTTCGACAGAGCCAAGAAGGCGGATACCACGTGTTTCACTGTGGCGCATGACGGCAAGCATGAATGTGGGATCATTCTCGGGGCTGCGGACAAGCATTAGCACCGAGTTTGGATACGGCGTGATACACGTACATCGCCCACCCGGACACAATTTTCCAGCAGTTTTCACTTGGTTTTGTGTCAGATGGAGTTGTTTGGAGAATGATATGGTTGTCGATGATGAGCTGCGCGAATATCTGCATGTCAGATGAAAGATCGCCATGCGGATGGGCCAGGGATTCTATTTTGATTTCTGGCTACTGTGTGAGTATCGGGTATTTGGTGAGCAACGACGTCTAATTACCGTCAAGATGGATCCTGCGGATGTCCATCATTCAGTATACAATTCAATCTAGAGCAGGAATCGGAACTTACATGCGAGACATTCTGAGGGTGAGGCGGAGAATGACAGGGTGCGAGCAACGGGCAGTGCTTTTATAGGCTGCGCATTTTTAGCGCTGTGAACATTTGACCTATTGATCGGCCAGAATCTCCGATCAGAGAACACCGCCGACGGCCGTCGTTGATTAGTATCAGCACCGGTATGCACCTTTTGTCCAATGTCACGGCGCAGGTCGGTTCGGACCTGAGAAAAAGAACAGAAGCTAGAGATGATACAAGATCACGGAAAGTATATTCCGAGACGGGCGCGGGACTGGCGGTTGACAAAACTAACCGTACAACACCGAATCGCGAACTATAAATACAGGTTACTAGTAGGACAGTGCGTGTCAAGTAGAAAATAAGACATGCATTCGCTTAGCTTGCACCTCAGAGCTATTCTGTTGTTGGAGTCGTATCCCAATATCCAAGTTCATCGCAACGAAAATACTCACAGGCTAGTACTATGTGGTCTCTCGTATATGTCGGGTCGGAACGAAAGTATGGGCTGAATAATGCGGTAGTGAATGCAATTAATTAAAAGATACGTCAAGTCGAACAGCACATAGTCGGGAGGATTGGCTCGTACAAAGAATTGCACACGTTGCTCGCTATCATAAACTGCTGAGCATATGGCCGGAATTCCCGAGCACCGATACATGTTGGGCAGGAAAGAATCTGGGACAGTTGAATTGAGTAGTTAGAAGGACAGTGGGATATAAATAATGGAAATGTATACATACATCGCGGCGAGGTTTGTGGGGCGCCAATACAAGATCACTGGTAGCAGCCTTGAGAAAAAGGATCGAGTACGAGAGAAGTTGGTTGTGTCTGTCAGGACTCAGAAGAAAGGTAGCGGTAAGTAACTACGACTGAGTACGCGAGCAGCGCCGATCGCAGGATTTCGATAGATCGTGTCGAGAATCGCGGGCATGGGTTTCGGAGCGTCGTTTTGGGTTTGTTTGCACGCGCCGCGTTGGCAGGCACGATCTGGCTTTTCCGATACATCCCTTTCTTTGCCTTGAAGAGCGTTCTCCACCCCTGGGTTTTGTTGGTGCGTGAGTTTCGAGCCAGAGGACTCGTACTACAGGTGGCCAAGGATTTTTTCCGGGTTTCTCTTGCGGAGTACAGCGCCCAAGCAGATACTTAGACGCGGAGAAAGACTTAAGCGCCCACGAACACCGCCACCCCATTCGATTCGCTCACCGCCGGTCCGCAACCGGTCCGCCACACGCCTCGGCTTCTTCCGTCCACTCATGCAGACGCCTTTTCTGGTGTAGCGACTCTCGAAGCTAAAAGCGGAATCGAGAAACGATGGCGAGCGCCGTGCTGTCGCGCCGCCGGCCCCGCCTCGCAGTCCCACAACCACGACGACAAGCCAAACTCACCAAGTAGTTCCTCAAATAACGGCGGATACGATATACTGGTAACGGTACACCCAAATAACGACGCACCCGACCAGGAAACACCGGAAATATAGGCACACGCACGCGGGCTCCGCCTTCGCGCACGGCGCGCTCATCGCCTGCGACCCGCGCGACCTCCTCCTCTCCAACTCGAAGGCATCCCAGATCAGCGGCGCGCTGCCCATGCTCACGCTCATGGAGGAGGTGCTGCTGCTCGGCATCAAGGACAAGCAGGGGTATCTGAGCTTCTGGAACGACAATATCAGCTATGCGGAGGGGGTGTATTTTAATTAAGCTGGCGTTGAAGAGGCGGATTGGGGTCATAGGGATCCGGAGAGGGTGCGTGTCTATTCACCATGTTCCTTTCCTCGCTACTTCGAATTGCAATCGGGGGAACTCATCTTTTTCTTTTTCTTTCCAGAAGCGCTCGCCCCTCCCCGACCGCCGATCACGGTGCTCTCGACGCAGTAAGCGGGCGAGACGCTGCTCGACGAGACGCTCAAGATGATCAAGCAGACCGAGGACGCGGGCGAGAAGATGGGCGTCAGCACCTAGGTCGATTTGTTGAGTGGTGCGTGCCGTTCCCTCCTCATTTATTTCTCGTTCTGTACCTTCTCTACTCCGTTTTGGTACTCTGCTTTTCGGCTCTACTTTGCGGTACGTGCTATCGCGTGACGCCGCTTTTGCGCGGCCTTCTTCGGCCTTCGCACGCCGGGACCAAATCCCCGCTCCCCGCGCCCCGCCGTTGTCCTGGGTGTCGTAGGCATTGGGTACCTCGGACGGACGGTGGGGTGGGTGAGGGCTTGCGGGATTGGGCGCATTGGGCGTCACACGACTCGGTATTGGATTTTCCCTCACGCATCACCGAGTGGCTCTGCACGCTGCTACCCGTCGCCCGAAGGCCGAAGGCCGCGCCTGCACCCCCGACGTCTCCCATGCCGCTCGACGTATACATTCAGGGTCTACATTAGGGTCTACGGTCTAGGAGGCTGATTGATATCATCCGAGCTCCTACGGCGAGCTGCTCCTCCTAACGCGATTATTGCCCTGCCCTTGGGTACCAGCGCTACGTGGTGTATCCTGTTCTCGTCTCGGAGCGGGCGCGGGCGTATTTGTCGTGTCGTGTCCCGTGGGCGCTTTGCGGCCGGCGGGGCGCTACGGGATGGGCGTCGTGGCGCGCCCCCGTTGGCGCGTGCGTGGCGAGTGCGCGTGTGCGTGCGTCGAGTCGAGTCCTTTGCACTGCGTCGTGTGTCGTGGCTGTGCGCAGTTTTTCCTTTTTGTCTTTCTCCGCTGTGGGGCACGGTGGATGTGCGCGTACCGTGCAAGGCGTTGGGTCTCATCTATCTTCGGGTGTGGCTCCTCCGAGTCGGCCTTGCACGAAGAGGGCCGTTGTCGGTCCCGTGCAACACAGTTGACGACGCAAGGACGGATGGGTGGAATCGTTCCGTTCCTATCGTTTCTGGCTGGATGCATCCTTCCTTCCTTCCTTCCGTCTTGATCCTGGAGTCCCCTCAATTATTAACATTATTCTCCCTACCTATTTTTCTAACTGCTCGCTCCGCTTCGTATATTTTTTCTAACCGCTCGCTACCCCTCGCCTCCAGGCGAAACATGGAACGTCCTCAAGATCGGCTTCCACGCGAGCGCCTCGCAAAGGGGCTCGTCGACAAGGCCGTCCTGCGCACGGAGAAAAGGCGTGTGTTGTTTTGCTTCTCTTTTTTTTGTTCTCCTTTTTGTACTTGGAGTTCTTTGACTCGAGTTGGGGGTCGTGCTTTTTTTGCGGCCCCACCACGGTTTTGCGACGGGCGACGTTGCGACCCACCACGGGCGGGCGGCGTGTATGGGTTTACTTTTTACGGCCCCGCGACCGGCGCGGCGCGTTTGATGGGGTTGTCGGGTTGGCGCGGCGATGCTGGATGGTGTACGACGGGGAGGGAGGGGAGACGACGGGAGAGGCGGGGCGGGGCGGGGCGGGGCGGGGCGATGTGCACGCGGCGGTCGCCCTCTTCGATGTACGCCCGCGAGTCGGGGGCGCGCCCACGGGAAGGAGAGACTGCGCGTTTGGAGGGAGTGGCCCGGCCAGGCAGGCAGGCGGGCGGGATGGTGTGGAGGCTGCAAGGCGGATGCCTCTTCAGCGCCTCGATCATGCGTCGAGGGGACTTGGCTCGTTGGGACATGAGACGAGCGCGCGATGGGAGGGCGGAAAGGAGGGGGAGGGGAGGGGGATACGCATCCCACCCAGGCGAGGGCCAAGTCGAAGTGTGTGTGTGTGTGTGTGTGTCGTTTAGGGTTTGGGCGGGGAGGTGCGCGCGTCCGGAGACAGAGTGGAAGCAAGGCAGCGACATCGCCACCCGACGGGTAGGTGCGTTCGCTCGGCCTCGGCGAGTCGAGGTGCGGTGCATGGTGGGGTGTCTGTCTGTCTCGAGCGGACGCGTCCTACACTGAGAGAGACGGCGAGTCCAAGAGCGCGCGCGCGTCATGGCCATGGGCGGGGACCGCACGAAATTGGATGCGAAAAGACGGGGAAAGACTGAAGGTGTGCAGCGGGGATGGCGCGTGACGAGGCGAGAATAATGAAAGGCACACCTCGTCCGTCCTACCGAGGATTCCGACCGCATTGCTATCCCGGGCTGCATGACGTTTTCATGTTCTTGTACCATTTCATAACATCCGACCGCACCGCTGACGCTGGTTTTTTGGCAGGCCGACGCACACGTCAAAGCGGGCGTGGTGAACCGCGTCGTGGCGCTGCTGACGAGCGGGACGAGTGCGGTGAGTGGCGCTCATTAGGAGTATGGGAGGGAAGCGGGGGCGGGAGGCGTGTGTGCGGTGGGGTGCGCGAGAGGTGGGCGGTGGGAGGGGGGGGGAGACCGCAAGCGCAGCGGTGTGCACGCCCCTCTTCGATGTACACCCGCGAGGCAGGGAGCGCGCGGTGGGGTGACGATGCCGAGCGCGAGAGGCGGCGCTTGGCAGGGCGGTGTGCATGCGGCGGCGGCCCTGCTCGGTGTATACGCGAGGCGGGAAGCGTTTGGAGGAAGGGAGTGTCCCGCACGGCAAGCAGGCAGGGGCGGGACGGTATATATGCATGCATGCGTCCCAGGCTGCGGGCGAAGTGAAGGGAGGCGGAGAGAGAGAGAGCGGAGACAGGGAGGCGCGCGCGCGCGTCTGGACATAGGGTGCAGCGACGACCCAAACGAGTGGGTGGGTTCACTCGACCCGACGGGGTGGCACGGCGAGTCGAGGTGTGGTGTGGGGTGGTGTAGTGCATGCTGCGGGAGACGGCGAGTGGGGCGTGGGGCACAAGAGATGGCAATGGGGCCGCACGAGCCTGTGGACGCGGAAAGATGGCGCAGGAGGGGATGGCGCGACGAGGCAGAGGCACTGGGAGACGCGCTTCGTCCGGCGTCCGGAGCTCTACCCGGCTCCCGGTGCTTGACGCGTCCATTGCTAGTATATGCGCTTGGCGCGTCCAGTGCTACCATTTTTTATTGGGTAGCTGGCACCTAAGCATTTATGCTTGGTCCTTTCCCGCTGTAGTCCACTAATCCATCCGATCCGAACCATGTCATATTGAAGGCATACATCCCACGAACAATTTGACCCACTTTCATGAAAATATCGGCACGTTGACACGGTGAATTTATTTCCGAGGTGAGTCCAACATGACCAAATAACTCGCTAGCTCGCCACCCAACAAATCAATCCGCCGAGCAAGAGGATCTCCAAGGGCCACTCGGGATTCTAATAACGGATAGTGGGTCGAATGACTTTGCTCAGAGCCCCCCCGAATACGTAAGGAGCTTCCCACGCCACGCCATAGCCGGGCCGGCTGTCCGACTCGACCCGCCGCTCTGTAGCTCGGTTTTTCGCCTTATGTTCATTCGTATAATTTTGATGCCCTGGGATGACTTTCACATGCTTGTACCTTTGTTTCCTGGACCATATCATGCTCAATATGTCTATACTTTTATGTGCGCAACAAGATATATATATACATTATCTGCCTACTGGGCGTTGCAACAAGTTCAACTAGGGAAAAATGTACTCCGGGTAGACGAGTTCAATTCCTGCGCTGTTTGGAGGTTTTACACATTTCACAGACCCAGCTCTTAGGAGCTGGACCCCCAAAGCCTATGCAATGACGATAAAACTACAAATTCATCAGCAACCCAAATATGGGAAAATAAATTTTGAACCAACCTAGCACATCTCGCAGCCCTTCTTTGAGCACTCCAGTACTTTCGACACGTCGTTTCTCTTCACATCTGTTATTGATGCATTGCAGATATCACAGCCGCCGAGATTCAATAGTGTGGCTGCGCCCCGTTTTCTTTTTGCAAGTTGCTCTGTACCTTGTATTGTTTTCTGTGCATCTGTCCTTGAACTTCCCACCTCATCTGAATAATTTTGGATGTTCAACCATCCTATCTATGCCTGCTTGGATGCTTCAGATAATAAAATCTGTACTTGTTCTGTACTTGTGGTACAGTCGAACTGCTCTCTGGCCACGGTGACATGTACCTGTCCGGCTCTGGGTGCACCCAGCCAAAAAAGAAGTATCAGCAGGAGCTCCCACTGGTTGGGAGAGCCCTGGGATTTGCCTGGTACTGGGGACCCTCTTAGGGTAGTCATCTCTCAATACAGAAACCACCCTAAGTAGGGTCCCAGAAGTGTCTGCCTGAAGTGTTGAGACCATGTGAAGAAAAACCTTTACTTGATTCCTTAGGGTCGAAGTATGGAAGAACACCGGATTCGGGATTGAGAGATCTTCAAACCCAAACGGGACATGAAGGTCACCGAGGACAAGAAGGCGGAGACGTGCTGGAAGGAAAGAAAAATCACATTAGAAAGATACAAGATGGAGAGGATTTGTTTTTCAATTTCTGGAAGACACCATTGGAATTAGGGATTAGGTGGACACAAAGCCGTCTGTGGAAGACACTGTCAGCAGTATATAAGAAGGAAAGGAATCAGCAGGACTCACTTGTTCGGAGTTCATTGCTCTCTGCTCAAGCTGATATGTTGCTCTTGAAAACTGTTACGGATGACACTGTGGTCGGTGCTGGGGCCCTTGTGCAAGCTTACAAGGATGTCCAGTATCTTTCGCGTCTTCAATATTGTTCACCGCCTCCGATGTCGAATGTTGGTCTTAACAGTACGGGACCACTGGCCGCGATCAAGGACTTCACAGTGCAGGAATGGACAAACTATAACGAACATCAGCTCTTGAACATTCAGCCTACCTTTTCGTGTGCACTGCAGTCGACTTTCTTGAGCACTCGAGAGATGGCGGATGGCCAAATCCTGCATGAGAGTGTTGCCGCCAATGTGCTTCGAGTTTTCCAGGACGAGCGAGGACAACCTGTTGGATGAGGACTTGTGCAGCATGGACGACGGACTTGATTAGATTAGATGTGGCCGACTGTCATGTGTGTTGATATACCATGACAGTCCGTGTCAACAACCCTCACTTGCTACCACATTGTGTGTCCGACGTGAGGGTAAGTTCTTGCCGTATTTTCACCTACATTACAGCTAACAGTATCTTAGTTAGAATACTCACATAGTGTATAGGTGAATATACTCACTCGCTACCACATTGTGTGTCCGACGTGAGGTTAGCACTGGGGGCAAGCTGTGAACTACAGGCCCTGTAAACTCAATGTAAATGTGAGGGAAACTTTAAGTTTTCTCAATAAATACTCATCATTTTGTGAGAAGTAGAGAGTGGAGGAAGGATGAGGACGCTAATGGCGTCTCGCTTGGACACGGACATGGACACAGATGGACGCGTAAGACAAAGAGAATGATGTATTAAATGGTACCGTACGCGTATCAAGCACCGTAGCACGCCGAAACAAACAACTATTCTCACACATTTACAGTGCCTGTAAATTGGGAGTAAATCTAGAATTTCATCTGGAATTGCACCCAATTTACATGCCCTGTAAACAATTGATAATCCTGGGAATTAATCTAAAAATACACATAATTTACACCATGTGTAAATATGTGATTTACATGCAGTGTAAACGGTGAGCAAATCCAGATACCAAACAACATATGTATAGCTACACCTTCCATAATAAGCAATTCAGAATTGCCAGAAGGGGACATTCTATTGTCATGTGAGTCTAGGATTCCTAGAATGCTGGCTTTAAGGGGATGATTATGCCAGAGCACTTCCAAACCTTACAAGGGGTGGCAGCTATATTTCTTCTGATTGAGTTTCAGTCTGCTCTCTTTCTCTGTATCTGAATTTTGGCTTTATACATTCTTATTGCATGTCTACCACTCAAAAAAATGAGATCATTTCTATTTGGTGACTATTTTCACCTGGAGTTTGTCAGAATATTGCAAGGTTGAAAGACTGTTGCCCCACTTGAGCTCTTGATGAAGATTTTCTATTTCTGTTTTGCTCTCTGTCAGCTCTTTGTTGGTCTCGAAATGAGCCAGAATGTGGGATTTCTGATTGGAGCATGAGTTAAATGTTGCAACTTCCACTTCTTTGACTCACTGCTCTTCATTTATGCAGCATTCCTGTGCAGCGTGTCATTTTCATGTTGCTCCCCTTTCACTTTTTTTGATAGAAATGTGACCAGATTGCCCCCAGAGTCCAAAATAGATGACCCACCTTGTTATCTTGACATTCATTGGTCATCTGCATCTTGTGAAACAATTAAAGCAGTCAATGAAGATACCATAAAACTTTGTTAGAGTCTCTTCCAGGTTGGGATTCTATATCATTTCCCTGATTGAGAAGGTCACCAACAAGAAAGAGCTGCCTGCCAGGTGGGTGGGACAAGCAGGGCTTTCTACTTTGGGGAAGCCAGTATGAGTATAGTGGATCCAATGGTAGGATGACATCTTGAAGCTCTGCTACTCATCTCATCTTTCTGCACAATCCAATGGGTGTCAACCCACGGACTCTCAAAAAGATGAGGGAATAGCTAAAGAGGGCCAAGGTTGACAATGTTTCAGGTTTGATGATGGGTGGCTGTGAGAGGTGTTCAATTATATTTTTGTACACATCACAAAAGTGTATGTAATCATCTTGGGCTGCTCTGAGTTTAATCCTCACAATATGCATTTTTTTTTAATGCCTCAACCATAGAAATTTCTGTCAGGAGAAGAATTTGCTTTATTAATTTCCCATGAGCAGAAAATTCCTACTGATTGTTCAATTGTGTGTTGAAACAGGAGTTGAATACAGCAAGGCATAATCAATTCAAGCTTGACAGCAGATCATTAGGAATCCTAGACTTACATGACAATATAATGACCCCTTCTCGCACCTCTGAATTTCTTATTATGGAAAGTGTAGCTATATATAGGTTGTTTGGTATTTGGATTTACTCACCGTTTACACTGCATGTAAATCGCACATTTACACATGGTGTAAATGATGCGGATTTTTAGATTAATTCTCAGGATTATCAATCATTTACAGGGCACGTAAATTGGGTGCAATTCCAGATGAAATTCTAGATTTACTCCCAATTTACAGGCACTGTAAATGATGAGTATTTATTGAGAAAACTTAAAGTTTCCTTCACATTTACATTGAGTTTACAGGGCCTGTAGTTCATAGCCTGCCCCCAGTGTAGAATACTCACATAGTGTATAGGACTTCCAACAGTTTATGGGCCATTTGAGCCGTTGTTGACGATGACACGCACAAAGCCTTGCACCGAACGGACACTTATACCCGGCGAGCTGGTAATTTACGACTCGTGCAGAGCGCGTCACGACCTTCTTGCACATATAACTCTTGTGCGACCCCCATGGATCCGATGAGCGCCCGCCCCGTGACGTCACCTTCCAACCCATTCCAGGCCAACCACCAATACCACTGGCCACCTCATCACGCCCAGAACGATGCTCTCGGATTGCACAGTGCGCCGCCGGACATCTCGTGCCCACCGCACGTACCATCACCCTTCCAGAGCACCACACCAGCTCATAACACATTCCCCGGCCACCCGTACATGCCGCGTTTCACGACTCCTGCGCCACCGCCTTCCTCGCAACCTTCTTTCCATCAGCCCCAGCCGCACCAATTTCACCCTCTGCCCATTGTGCCGCCCCAATTCTACCACGTGATACCACACACACATATGTACCAGCCCCAGTTCATGTATCCAATGGCATCGGTATCCCAGCCCCACCTTGCGAACACTGGACCCTTACCGAAGGCATTCGTGCTACTGAACCAATGGGCAGACGCTGACAAGTTGTCGCTGGAACGAGGGAACTGGATCACTTGGGAATCGAAGGTTACACACCAATTGGGTGTGCAGCCCGGCGCACTTCGCTTTATAGGGCATGACAACCCATGCTCGTCCCCTATACTCTACCCGGCTCACTACCACGCGTGGGTCGACGCCGATACAGTCATACAATTCTACCTATCTGGCGCGTGCGTCTCAACGGAGCGTGAGCATTTCAAGTCTTGCGCGACGGCAGCGGCGATATGGGATGCCCTATGCAGGTGCCACGAACACCAAGGTCCGAAGGGGCAGGTAAAAGCACTGCACCAGTTCCTATCCACCGACTTCGCTGTTGAGCCCATGCAGTCACGATAACACATTAAATCTGGGCTGCAGCCCAGGCCCTTGATGCGTTATGCTCGGACAGTTCGCATACAGCCACCGCCTGCTTCTGAGAGGCTGTCGGAGTTTCAATTTGCTTTGATGGCTGCTCCCTGGAGCCTGCCATCAAATTAAAATGATGTTTGCAATAGGGGTGGTTCCCAAAACAGGTTCAAAATAGTAATATCTCCGATAGGGAATCAAGATGATATTATAATTCGGCCCATCAAAGCTTTTGGCTTCTGGATCAAGAAATTGGGGACAGGGGCGCTTTCTCAAAGCGGTCAATAGGGGCTTCTGGATCAAGAAATGCGCAAAAAACAAAAAAGGGGGGGCGGGGCGGGGGCTACTGCACGTCCTTCATTGACTCTTCCCTTCATAGGAGATCAGTTTAAGACCCAGCACAGGAATCAATGAAACAAAGCATACCGTTTCAGCAACCAGCGCATCACCCACGTGACGTCCTCGAATGCTGCCAACCACTTGCTCGTCTTGCCCTCCTCGTCCCTCCACCACTTGAGCCCAATCAACACACCCAGAAAGCCATTTGCCCCCGGCTTGCACATCATCTCCATCAGCCCGTCTTCGCTCTGGACCAACAGCCCACCTTTACGCCATTTGGGGTTCAGCGCGTCCCACCACTTTGTCCAATCTTCAATAAATTTCTGGACGTTCTTGATCTTTGGCTTCGTGGCTCGGGCATACTTGATCCAGATCTGGATCTCTTCAGGGTGGCTCGTGGCTACGAAACCTTTGGGCTAAAGAGGTGAATTAACTTCCACGTCATCTTTCACCAGATAGAGACTTATCGAGAGCTCCAGCGTCCACCACAGATCAACCCCGATTCTCCCCCGCGAGTCCGCACTGGTGGTATCCCCCTCCAGCAACCTTTGCCGCCCATTTGTCGCTCACGCTGGTCCCTCTACCTCTGTGGAAGCTGTCGATGAAGCATTTTCCTCTTGCGCACCTCTGTTGGGCCTCGACCCACTAACACGTGGTATGGCGGCGGGTGCGAGACCACCGGTGGCGGGTGCTGTGCGTCCATTGGCCCCGTCTGCATTGGTCGCCGTGGTGAGGGCGGTGGGGGGCCTGGGCGCGCCTCGGCTTCGTTGGTGCCGGCCGCGTTGTCGGTTGCCGGTTGCCGCCGGCTCCTTGCAGCCCCGCAAACACGTCTGAGGGGGTTCGGTGCGCACGACTGCCACGTCGTCCTCATCCTCATCGCTCTCCTGCGCGCTCAACTCCTCGTTTTCGTCCCTGTTGGTCTGGTGGCCCTTACCCGTGCGGCGCTTCTACGGACCCGTCGCGTTACTCCGCCGCTTCCTCTTTGATGGCTCCAGCACGTGTGGTATCACAGGTTCACCTGCCTTGATGCGAGCCAGCTCGGTGGTGCGTTTTGCTGTATTGTTTCTCCAACACAGCGCTAACTTGTCGAGACGTTCCAGTCCCACGATCTCCCCCTCTCGCTGCGTGGGCGTGAGCGCCATCAGTTCTGCGCGCAAATTGGGGTCGAGGACTTGGAGGGCCATCATACGATCTTCCAGCGACTCATCAAATGTGCGCGGACGCGTGGGGCCATCCCCGAGCGAGCTGGTGGAGGATGGATCCCAGTGGGGTATAATGGGAGGAGTGGGAGTAGGAGCGGGACATGATTGTGGTGCACTTGGTGCACCTGGTATGGGAGGAGACGCCTGCATCTGCGGTGCACTTGGCAGGGGGGGAGATGCCGCGGCGGGAGATGCGCCAGGCACACTTAATTCTTGCGTTGAGTTCACCGTGAGTGTCTCGTTGTCTAGCACCATGGCATCATCACCCGGCTCTTTATCTATATAAACGGCCAGGACACGTCTTCTACATTGCCTTTGGAAGTTGACTGACTGGCCGCTAGCAGATACCGCATGAATTGATTTAACACATGGACCTTGTAACCGCAAGTATCCCACTCAGTGAAGTCTTGGCCCCGGTCTTCTCCGTCTGCGTGCTTCGTCTTCCTGGCGTGCAGGCTTCGTAAATCGAATTTGCCGTCCTCGATGCACCCAGCGAGCAGCGTGAGGTGAAACCCGGTGTATGCCCTCAAGGCCTGCAACAATGGCGCGACCACCAACGTGAATTGCGCTCGGGCACTAAAGCACGAGTTACGGTTAGGTTACGGACATCCAGGATTCCAGTGCTGAAACATACTCCACCTGGTCTTCAGGATTCATGCTGGGGAGACCAGTATCTGTGTAAGGGCAACCTCAGCTCGGCGCGGGAGCGCGGGAGACTAGCGGGAGAATCCAAAGTAACTCAATTGACAGTACTAAATACAGGTTTCTAGAATACGCACCTAGCGGGAGAATCCGAAGAGAAGAAAGGATAAGGATTCCCACGCTAGGCGAGGTTTTTGTAGGTACTAGCCAGTAGCACGTGTCCGGGTCGATCGGCAGTGGTCTCGAGCTTGATCGCATAGCACGTGCCAGTGAGAGCGACCGGACGAGGGGGGTCGGAGGAGGACGGAGTCCGGAGGGACAGAGGATGACGTTCCAGACGAAGGCGTAGGCTGGGGCATAGGACCGAAGGCCGGATGGTCGGGCGAGGACGGACGGACGGACGAGGCTGGACGAAGGATTGGACGAGGAAGTGGGGCGGTGCGATGGGCCGGAGCTGGACGGACGGACGGACGGGTGGTTCCCCTGACATCACCCCCCCCTTGGAATGCGGCGTCCCGACGCATGAATCGGACATGGGCGTCGCGCCTCCGGAATGAGAGCGAGTCGAAAGCAGCCGAGGCGATCCGGCGCGGGGCGTTAGGGTAGCGGCGATAATAGGCATCAATGGCGTCTTGGGCGAAGACGTCGGAGTGCTTTACCCATTTATTGTGTTCCGGGCCGTAGCCTTTCCACCGCACCATGTACCAGAGGCTGCCATAACGGACCTTCGCTTCTAGGATCTCTTCGACTTCCCATTGAACATCGTGGTCCGTCTGAAGGACGGGCGGGGGTTCGTCGTTCCGGGGGCGTCCGGGGAACGGATCCGGTTCCGCGAGCTGGAGTTTCACCACCGGGAAGACCGGGTGGAGCTGGGAGTACCGGGGGGGAAGCTCGAGTTTGTACGCCCCCTTTCCAACGACCTTCGCGACTTTGAAGGGGCCGAGGCGTTTGTCCGCGAATTTGACGGACGGACGGGTCGTCCGGATATCGGAGGCGAGCTGGAGTTTCACCACCGGGAAGACCGGGTGGAGCTGGGAGTACCGGGGGGGAAGCTCGAGTTTGTACGCCCCCTTTCCAACGACCTTCGCGACTTTGAAGGGGCCGAGGCGTTTGTCCGTGAATTTGACGGACGGACGGGTCGTCCGGATATTGGAGGCGTCCAGCCAGACTCGGTCGCCTACCTTGATCTCCGGGGCGGGTGTGCACCTTCGATCATAGTACAGCTTGAACTCGTCCTTGGCTTTAACGAGCACGGCTTTGGCTTCCGAAACTCCGGACGTGATCCGGTCCCGGAACTCGTTCACGGACTCCACGTTCGAGCGTAGTCCGTTGGGCTCGAACCCCATCCGGGGGAGCCTTCCAGTGTCCGTCATAAACGGGACTTGCTGCGTCGAGGAGTGGACGTGGTTGTTGTACGCGAACTCCGCAGCCGGGAGGAGCTCGTCCCAGTCATCTTGTTTGTAGTTCGTGAAGATCCGGACGAACTGCTCGAGTTCCTGATTGACGCGCTTGGTCTGCGGGTGGAAGGCGGTGGAGGTCGCTGGTTCTACCCCGATGAGGCGCCACAGTTCCGTGGTGAACTCTGCGACAAACTGCGGCCCGCAGTCGGAGATATATTTCCAGGGGGTTCCGTGGTGCCTCCAGACGTTCCGGTAATAGAGCCGAGCAGCTCCGACCGCGCCAAGGCCGGTGTGGCACTCGTTGAAATGGGCCCGCTTACCCAGGACGTCGACCACGACCATAACGGCGTCGAAGCCGTGCGCGTCCGGGAGCTCGACGATGAAGTCCACCGAGATGGTGTCCCAGCGTTCTTCCGGAATCTCGGTCGGGTGGAGCTCTCCGTGGGGTAGCTTCCGGAGCGCCTTCGTCCGGTTGCATGGGTCGCAGGTTCGGACGTATTGGCCGACGTGACGGGACAGCTGGGGCCACCAGTAATTCCGGGAGATGAGCTCGAGGGTTTTGAAGCGTCCAGCGTGTCCGGCGACCCGGGTGTCGTGGTGCAGGGGGATGATCCGGCGTCGGAGGTCCTTATTCCGCGGTACGACGATCTTACCGCGGTAGTAAAGGAGCCCTTCTGCGACACGCCACTCGGACGACCGGGGGGGGCGGACATTCCGGTTCTTGAGGAGCTCTCGCACAACAAGCGCGACGGGGTCTTCAAGGTCCGGTTCACCCGCGAAGGCCTCCCGGACGTCACGAAGGAGGGGGACTTCGGGTCCGGCTACCACGACGCCTTCTAGCACGCGGACATGGAACAAGTCCGGGCGAAGAAGGGTAACGTCCGTGTTGTCCGAGCCTACCCCGTGGTCCGGGCGACGGGACAGCGCGTCCGGACGGCCCATGAGGCGTCCGGGCTGGTGGTGGAGCGCGAAGTCAAACCGGGACAGGTACAGGGACCACCGCGCCTGCCTCCGGTTCAAGTTCTGTGCCTTCCGGAAGTACTCCAGGTTTTTGTGATCCGTCCAGATCTCGACCGGATGCTGCATACCTTCGAGGAAGTGTCGCCACTCCTCTAGGGCTCGGATGATCGCGAGCATCTCTTTGTCGTGGATCTCGTAGTTGCGCTGGACGTCACTCAGACCTTTGGAGTAGAACACGACCGGGTGCCACTTTCCGTTCGCGTCTGGCTGGGACAGGACGGCCCCGGTAGCGTAGTCGGAGCTGTCTGCCTCGACTCGGTATGGACGCGACTCGTCGGGTAAGACTAAGACGGGCTCCGCGGTCACCGCGTCCTTGAGGGCTTGGAAAGCGGCGGCCGCGGCAGCGGTCCAGGTCCATGCAACGCTCTTCTTTGTGAGGTCGAAGAGGGGCCGCGCGATGTCCGAGAACGCCCGGATGAACCTCCGGTAGAAGTTCGTGAAGCCGAGGAACTGCTGCACGTCCTTCTTGTTCTCCGGAGCAGGCCAGGCAGCGACTCCGGCGACCTTGACCGGGTCCATCTCGACGTGGTTGTGCGAGATGATGACACCGAGGTACTTGATCGACGACTTCTCGAACTCGCACTTCTCTGGCCGGAGGTAAAGCTTGTGCGCCCGGAGCCGCCGGAGGACTTCTCGGATGATCTCTCGGTGGCGCGCGAGATCGGAGTGAGCGATGAGGATGTCGTCGAGGTATACCATGACATCTCCGGACAGGATGGGGTCTTGGAAGATGTCGTTCATCATCGTCTGGAACGTGGCCGGAGAGTTGGTGAGGCCGAAGTACATCACCAGGGGCTCGAAGAGCCCTCGGTTGGTACGGAACGCGGCCTTCCACTCGTCGCCTCCCCGGATCCGGACGTTGTTGAAGCCCCACCGGACGTCGAGACGACCATATCAACTACGCCGGAAATGCCTCCGGCCGCATTGGGCGTGCCGTCGACGTTGAGGACCGGAATTGGCTGGGAGAGCTTCCGGACGGGAAGGTTGCAGGAGATCATGTACTCCGAGTCGATGAAGTCTCCGTTCGCTCCGCAGTCAACCAGACCCTTCACGGACATCGTAGCCGCGGTCTCTACCGATTGCATCTCCAACGGAATGTGCAGGGAGTTCCGGCCCTCTACGGAATCAATAACGTACCGCCGGGGTAGTTTGCGTTCCCACCTCGGACAGCGGACGCGGGGAAGGGAAGGGGGAAGTTCTGTCTTTGCCTCTGGGGCGGGAATAGGGGGTGCGCCTTTCGTATCAACTGCTGATTTATTGGGTATATCTTTGTACAAGCAGGAGTAATGATTGGGGGACGCGACCGAGGGCGCACTGCTCACTCGGCCAGGTCCGGAAAACCCTCTGGCTCCGCGTCTCCGGCGCCCGGCTTGACCGGAAGCCCAGCGGTGGTATAGAGGCACGCGAAGAGTTCTCCGAGGAGGTCGTCACCGAGTTGATGGACGACCTCGTCCAGGATGTCCGCGTGCCGGACATCCGAGGGAGTCGGGCAGTCTCAGGCGAGGTGTCCGGCCGCGCTGCAACGGAAGCAAGTGCGCGGCGTGAAGCGTGCGCGGGTCCGGTCGACATCCATTGGAATGCCAGGCGGAAGGGTGGGCGCCAGCGCGGCTTTGGGAGCAGGCGTGAAGGAGGGGACTGGGAGGAACGTCCCAGTGCAAGGGCGTGCGGCCGGAGCCGGGGCGCGAGTCGGAGGTGCTCCTGCTCGGACACGGACGAGGGCGTCGTACTGGCGGAAGGCGCGGAGACGCCATCCGGCGTAGTCTAGCAGCGCCGGAGCGGTCCCGGACGTGGTGATTGCCGCGTTAATCCGCGGGTCGAGCCCTGCGCGATACTTGGTGACACGGACGAGCGGGTCCGTGTACCCGGCCGTGGCGGCGAGTTCCTCGAAGTTGTCTGTGTACCGGTAAACGTCGCGGGAGCCCTGGTAGTAGCTATGGGTCTCCAACCGGAGGAGAGCTTGGTCTTGCTCGTTTTCCTCTACAAACCGGAGCCGGAACTCGGACTCGAATTCCGCCCAGGACGGGAATGGGAACGGAACGATTGCGGACTGTCGTTCGGCCCATCGTCCGGCCGCGTCTCGCGCCATAAAGGACATGGCGTACCGCACGAGTTTTTCCTCAACGACCTGTCCGTGGACCATGAAGGCTTCCGGAACTAGTCGGAGGTATGTGAGGACGGAGTGGAGGAACATCCGTCCTTGAGTCCGGTCGCCGTCGAAAACGGCTGGGGGTTCGGTCGGAGAACCGATTTTGCTGCAGGGGTGAGGGTGGTGAAGTCTGGACCCACCGCCGGAGCCGGAGTGGCAGGGACGGGGGCAGTCGCGGGTGGATTTTGGTTGTTGTGTAAAACGCGGAGGAGTAGGGTTTCAATGTTCGCGAGAGAGCTTTCTACCGCTGTCAGCCGGGATTCGGGGTCGGCAGCCGGGTCCAGGATGTAAACATCCGGGAGCTCGGGTGGCGCGGACCCGTTTCCGGGTGTCGGGGCGTCCATCAAGGAGGAGGGGTCGAGATTGGAAGTGGGGGAGGCCAGAGCGCTAGCGTAGCGGTCCGAGTCCGAGTCTACACCGAACTTCGCAATCTTGACCAGTTGATCCCTTAGATCCTTTCTTCTGCTGTAAGGGCAACCTCAGCTCGGCGCAGGAGCGCGGGAGACTAGCGGGAGAATCCGAAGTAACTCAATTGACAGTACTAAATACAGGTTTCTAGAATACGCACCTAGCGGGAGAATCCGAAGAGAAGAAAGGATAAGGATTGCCACGCTAGGCGAGGTTTTTGTAGGTACTAGCCAGTAGCACGTGTCCGGGTCGATCGGCAGTGGTCTCGAGCTTGATCGCATAGCACGTGCCAGTGAGAGCGACCGGACGAGGGGGGTCGGAGGAGGACGGAGTCCGGAGGGACGGAGGATGACGTTCCAGACGAAGGCGTAGGCTGGGGCATAGGACCGAAGGCCGGATGGTCGGGCCAGGACGGACGGACGGACGAGGCCGGATGAAGGATCGGACGAGGAAGTGGGGCGGTGCAATGGGCCGGAGCTGGACGGACGGACGGACGGACGGACGAACGGGTGGTTCCCCTGACAGTCTGCCTCTTTCCACTGGGCCAGGTCTGCCGCATGCTCGGCCTCCGCCTCCTTGCGAATCTGCGCCTTCACCGCCTCCGTCTCGCCTTCAAACATCTTGTGCGCAATCTCACAGCAGCGAGCAAGGTGTTTGGCATTGGGCAAGCTGTCCACGCCTTTGTCATTGCACACCTTCGCGACCGCCTGCTTGAAATCCGCATGCTGCATATAAAACTGATAATCTGTTGTACGCTTCGGAGCTTTTTCCTCGAGATGACGCAAGTGGGCCAAGAATGGTAAGTACAGGTTGCGCGCCATTCCATTAGCCGTCCGCTTATGATTGTACCAGGTCTTGAGATTGTACCAGGTCTTGATTTTCTACGCAACGATACGCATCAGCGCTCGGGAAAGCACCGCAACGGGCGAGGTACATACCAGTTTTACAGTGCTTTGCACTTTCGATTTGGTGTCCTCCTGCGCTGCGGTTAACGTGTTGTCGTCGGGGTACACGTCCGTATCGGTCGGGTCTTGGTTCAGTGGCAAACTCCAATGGAATTTCTTCCAATAATCAGCGAATAACCCGGTCCAGAATGTGGTCGTAGTCTTGGCTTTCGACGTCACCATGTATGCTTCCATCTTGGACATCAAAAATTCCTCGCGCACTCCATGCAAGTCACCCTTATTCCCTGGTTTTTGCTTCACTTTCGTAGCATCAGTTTTGGGCATTGTCAGTAAATCGGACGGGCGAACAGTAAGCTGGCTGGGATGCCCTCCTCGGTTCTATCCGCTAATTCCTGTTGCATTACAACGCGTTACAGTTCTTCAACATCAACCAATGGCAATTAATAATTCAACAATTCTCTTCGTCCACGGCCTTTTTCCTTGCACATCTGCCCCTCAGACGCCCAGTGCCGGCTCACAGCCATTCATTTGATAACATGACGACGGCATTTATTCAAGAAAACAAAGTCACACAATTTTTTTCAGTGCCATAGCTATTCTGTACCCTACTTCTTCGTCCATCCAGCCAAGAGGGACTTGTCCGGGCTGCCGAGCATGTGGATCTCGCGGAATTCATTCGTGGTGGTGGCGGCGAATGCGCTCACGCTGTCCAGTCGCAAATGAGTGGAGCGAACTTCGGTGTATAGGAAAAGAGCACTGACCGGTTGGGAAAGTACTTCATCAAGCCTCTCACAGCCCACCTGAAGCTACCACAATTCCTAACTAACTTGTCAGAGAGTCACCCCTGTACAATCTGACAAGTTAGTGAGGTCCCCAGACCCAGAAAGCTACCACCGATGTCTGGGTGGTGGGGGGCCTACCACCAGTACATTTGGGGGAGAAATTTTTGATTTTTGGTGGTAAAAAACACCCTAGATTTCAACTGATTGGAGTTCTTTAGAGCAGTCACAAACCAATCTAATGGAAGTTCTACCACCATTACCATCTGACCCTGACCAAAAGTAATCAATGTTGGGTCACATTTGGGAGGGTGGTCACATTTGTTTGTGACTTAGTCCAAATACCACTGCTACCACAGAGTGCCATCACAAAAGTCAGTAAATTTTGTGACCCACCCAAAATACCATCCGTACCACAGATATGATTTTGGAAGTCAGTAAATTTCGTGACCTGGCTAACGTACCATCTATACCACGGACATTGTTTCAAAAGTCAGTAAATTTTGTGACCTGGCTAATGTACCATCTGTACCATGGACATTGTTTGAAAGTCAGTAAATTTTGTGACCTGGCTAACATACCACCACTACCATGGATACTCTCTTGGAAGTCAGTACAATTTGTGACCCACCTATATTACCACTCATACCACAGACCCATTTTGGAAGGTCAGTAAATTTTGTGATTTCTTTGCTACACTGCCACAGATCTTCCCTAAAACACTTCAAATATCTTTCCAGTGCAAGTTACCACTGATACCACATTAAATGAATATTTTATTGCTATTTATCGCCGGGTTTGGGAAAGTATTTCAAGCCACTGATTACAAAACTGATTGGACAGCCAGATTGAGCATTTTTGGCTCTACAACTTTGGTTTTAAAGTAGATAGTGCGCAGAGGAGTTTAGAATATAACTTATATTATTGGGGTGTTCAGAGCCCAGCTTATATACTACAGGAAAGCAGTATCTAGAATGTACTACAACTATCTATAAGAGAGGATGAGTAATACGATGAGTAAGAAATTAATAAGAGAGAGTTGGGTAGAACATCGGGGAAATATTACATGCCCGAGATGCCCGAAATACAACACTCCCCCTCAAGCGCGAGTCATTCCGAGGCGTGCGACAAAATACTCGTGCTTGGATTTGTCGAGGGGTTTAGTAAATATATCCGCGGTGTTTTCGGCAGTTGGACAATAAGAAACTGAGACTTTGTGAGAAGTCAAGTTCTCCCGAATGTGATGATGCCGAACATCGATGTGCTTGGAGCGTGCGTGAAAACCGGAGTTCTCAGCGAAGGCAATTGTGCCTCGATTGTCGACAGAAATGTGTGTGGGAAGGGTAGGTACGTAGCCGAGTTCCGTGGTGATGGATCGAAGCCACAGAGCTTCGCGCACAGCAGAGGAAAGGGCCATGTATTCAGCTTCCATGCTGGAGAGCGCGGTTGTTGGCTGTTTCTTCGAGTTCCAGGTAACAACTCCCCCTGCAAGAATGGAGAGGTACCCAGTGACGGAGCGACGGTCGTCTGGCGAGTTGGCCCAGTCGGCATCGGAAAAGAAGTCGATAGCCGAGTGTTGATTAGCGCGGTATAAAATGCCCAAGTCAATTGTGCTCCGTAAATATCGAAAAACACGCTTCACGGCAGTGAGGTGTGTCGGTCCTGGGTTCAAGTTGAACTGGGAGAGAGTTTGGACCGCAAAGGCGATGTCGGGGCGAGTGCAAATGGCTAGGTACATCAACGAGCCAACCATGGGCTGATAGACACACTTGATTTCGGGGTAAGACTCCGTGTCAGGTGTCTTGGTGAGATGAACGTGTGAGTCCATCGGCGTGGAAACGGGGTTAGCGCTGTCCATCTGGAAGCGCTCAAGGATTTTAGTGATGTATTGGCTCTGTGAGAGAAAAATAGAGCCATCGGCATTGCGGGTGATCTGCATGCCGAGCAGTTGGCGGATTTCACCAAGTTTCTTCACATCAAACATGGACTCGAGTTCGGATTCGGCGGTAGACATGAGTGCGGGGGATGAAGCAAGAATAGTCATATCATCAACGTGGACGGCTATGATGGTGATATCGCTGCCGTTGCGTTTAATGTACACGCATTGATCAGATAGGAGTCGGGAATAGCCGCGATCGAGGAACGACTTGTTCAACTCGATATTCCACACACGACCAGATTGTTTAAGGCCGTAAAGAGCCTTGTTGAGTTTGTAAACCATTGTGGTACCATCTTGGTAACACTCCGATTGCTGCATGTATATCTCCTCGTCGAGTTTCCCATTGAGGTAGGCTCCGATCACATCAACAACGTGTACGTCGAGTTTGTAGCGTGCGGCCAGAGCAAGGAGTAGACGGATGGTGTCAAGGCGGACCACAGGTGCAAAGGTTTCGTCATAATCAATGCCTGGGATCTGAGAAAATCCCTTGGCGACGAGGCGGGCTTTGTACCGAATAATGGCGCCGAGTTGATCGCGTTTAATGCGAAAAACCCATTTGCAGGCAATTGGATTCCTGCCGGATGGAAGTTCAGTGGTGGAGAATGTGCTGAGCTTGCGTAGCTGGGCCATTTCGTCGTCCATAGCTTTCTGCCATTCAGGCCAGTCAGGGCGAGACTTGGCTTCTGTGACAGTTAGGGGATCATTACTGATCGGGTCCTGTGCCAGAAGCGCAGTGTCGGGTTTGGCGTATTTACGTGTGCGTGGTCCAAGGATTATGTTTTCCTCGGTGATTGCACTGCTGATGTCGCGAGGAGCCTTCAGACGTGGCGTGGGTGTGGGCGTGGAAATGCGGGAAGCACTTGTGGGAGTGAGAGTGTTCATGGTGGAAATGGGAAAGGGATGTGATGGCATGGGAGCGGGTTGGACATTTTGTTCACCTTCATGCTCAACTGGTACCGGTTTCGGTGCTGTATCCAACTCCCCCTTGAGCGGAAGGGGAACGGAAGCTGGATCAGAAGATCCGACAGCTGCATCAAGCCAGTAGATATTGCGTGAGGTAAGAATACGGCGAGTTGCAGGGTTATAGTAACGCCATGCGCGGGACTCGTCTGATAAACCTGTGAAGATGAAAGGTTTAGTTTTTGAACCAATTTTTGCGCCCTTCCCGTCCTGTTGAAGAACTTCGCACGGAGTGCCAAACTCCTGAAGTGAAGCCACGTTCGGCTTCTTACTCCAAAAAGCTTCGTCCGGTGTGAATTTGGTGCCGAGAGCACGAGTAGGTGAGCGGTTACGAAGGTATGTGGCATACGCAACAGCCTCAGGCCACAGGAATAGAGGTAGATTGTGAGCAGCAAGCATGGCACGGGCATGCTCGATCAAAGTGCGGTTGAGGCGTTCTGCAACGCCGTTCTGTTGTGGGGAATAGGGGGCTGTCAATTCGAGACGGATGCCACGCTTTCCAAGGTAGTCACGGACTTCCTGGGAAATATATTCCTTGGCGTTGTCGCAATGGAAAGTACGGACGTGTTTGCCGGTCTGTGTGAAAATAAAGGCATCATAGTCCTCCATCTTCTGGCGGACCTCAGTGCGCTTCTTCATGAAGTATGTCATGGCGCGCCGAGTTGCGCCGTCGGTAAAACTGATGTAGTATCGCTCGCCGGTGATGCCGGTGACACGCGATGGTCCCCAAACATCAGTGAAAGTCATCTCGCCTCGCTCGGTGTAAGTCCGTTCAGCCTCGGCTGGAAACGGTGCAACGTGAGATTTGCCTTTGATACAGGCTTCACATTGAGCAGATGGGGTGCTGGATGGGTCAACATTCAAGCCATCAACCATGTTGTGATTTTTCAAGAGCTTGACGGAAGCTGGAGAAATGTGTCCGAAAATGCGATGCCATTTGTCCCAAGAGTGGAATGGCGCGGTGGCGAAGGTTAGTGTGGGAGATGAGGGAGTAGAATAGGATGCGAGTGAGGGCAGTGATGCGCCACGAGTGGCAGCGGCGGTGATTTTTACCAAATAAAGATTGCCAATTTTGCTGCCGCGAATGATTTCCTTCCGGTGAGGGCCCGGGGAGAAAACCTGCATTAACTCTTTGTTGAATTGGATGGAAAAGCCAGCATTGGCCATGCGCCCAATTGAAAGGAGGTTGTATGGCGCATCGGGTACGTGTAGTGCGCCATTAAGTGTAATGTTGTAGGCCGAATTTTTGGTGTGAGATGTGATGGCAACAATTCCGGTGCCGTGGCAGCGGACACTACCAAAACCAGAAACTGTGTGATTTTCGGCAGGGGCATACGACTGGAATAGATCTCGGTTCATCACTATGTGACTACTAGCACCAGAGTCTGCTATCCAGGAGCCCAGGGGAATGGATAATGAGGTGTCGTGCGCCATAAATGCGAAATCAGAGGATGGGGATGTAGAATCTGATTGAGCAATGTGAGCTTGATTTTTGCTCGTGTAACGCTCCTTTGAAATGCGCGTGTTGCGGTCTTTGTCTGCCTTTGTGAAGGTTTTTCCAGCCTTCACGTCGCGGCAGTCGCCTATCATATGCCCGATGCGGCCGCAGCCATAGCAAGTGACGTTGGCATTAAACTTGGAGTGGGAATGGGAAGGTTTTTGTTTACGAGAGTGTGCGGGCAGAGCAACCTCATCAGATGATGGCTTTGCTCGACGCCGGCGGTCTTGCTCAAGAATCCGAGCAATGAGTTTGGTGGATTCGGTGAGTGATGCAGTGTCAATGCCGGAAATGAAAGTGTCCCATGAATCAGGAAGCGAGGTCAAGAGGGTAATGGAAAATTCTTCCTCTGAAAGTCGCGAGTTCTGGGTTGCGAGTTTCTGTCGCAGGTTGGTGAGTGCGCGGATGTGTTCTTCCACGCTGCCACCTTCCTCGCATGACAGACGGAAGAGTTTACGGCGTAGAAGTACAACCGCGATAACTCCTTTGGGCTGGTAGGTGTCGGCCAGGGTGTCCCACGCTGCCTTGGATTCGGTTGCGCCGGTAATGTAAACCAGCGGGTCATCCGACACACGAAGTCGGATTTGGGAAAGGGCTTGACGGTCCTTCTGTTCCCATTGCTTGATTGCGGCAGCCTGGGTGCCGTTCGGATCGACGATGGCGCCAGAGGCATTCCGTGTGTGAACGGGCTTGGCGATCGTGCCGTCAATGTAGTCGAGTAATTGTAGATCCGTGAGGATGTCTGTCATCTTGACAGCCCATGTGGGGTAGTTCTCCTTGCCAAGGAGATGCTGGATACGGTACGCGGATGCCGCTGATTCGGACATGGTACACTAGAATGGAGGGTGTGAGTGATAATATGTGGGTGATGCGAGAGGCAAGGTGAGCTTCGCAAAAATAACTGGTTGAGCGGTTAGGCTGGGCGCGGGAGTGAAGTGTGTGATTTAAATGTGGGAGAATTCAGTTAGGGCCGGGGCCCATAACCTAAAGTAGATAGTGCGCAGAGGAGTTTAGAATATAACTTATATTATTGGGGTGTTCAGAGCCCAGCTTATATACTACAGGAAAGCAGTATCTAGAATGTACTACAACTATCTATAAGAGAGGATGAGTAATACGATGAGTAAGAAATTAATAAGAGAGAGTTGGGTAGAACATCGGGGAAATATTACATGCCCGAGATGCCCGAAATACAACAGGTTTTAACTTTATTTTTGGAGTTTTTAACGTCTCGAGACTCCCAGGCTGACATATTTCTCTTTTGGGCCACTACGCCCTTTGCCCAAAATGGAAATATGTTGTTTTTGTCATTGCTTGGGTGCAGATTGGCCATTTTCCTTGGTTTAACTTTGTACTGGTAATACTTTGTGGATGTGGATGGGGTCTGAGTCACATTGTGAGGTAGAGAAGCAAGGTAACATAGCCATCATGTCTGAACTTGGAAATGTATTTCGCATTTTGCACCACAACCAGGGCAGTGATGGCAAAATGGATTAGACAGCTGGATAGCGCTGAAAAGGCTCTACAACTTTGGTTTTGACTCTATTTTTGGGTTTTTTGGCGTCTCAGAGTCTTCAAGGCTGACATATTTCCTTTTTTAGCCACAACGCTTTTCGCCCAAAAAGGAAATTCTTCGTTTTTTGCCCTAGTTTGGGCGCACTTTGGCCGTTTTCCTTCATTTAACTTCACAGTTATCATATTTCATGGATGTGGATGAGGTTTATATCACATTTTGAGGCAGGGACACAGGGTAACGTGCACGTGTTGCCTGGACTTCCAAAATTGTACTCCTGACATTACTACTCCACACAGAAGAACTTGAGCCAAGCCAGGATGCCCTCTATCCATATTCATAGGTTCCCCTAGTGGTTTGGATTGAACTTTTGGTTGTTTGATGAAGATATACACAATTTATTGACCATGTGGTAAAATTCGATATTTGCCTTGCTTTGTGGGTATTAGGGATTGGACTGGCAATATATAGAGGGCTAATGCTTTTGGGAGGTGTATTAACCCTTCCAAGTGACTTTGTACCCATGCTACTATCAACCACATTGGGATTGAAGAAAAATATGTAACACATAAATGTTCAGCTCATCTGCTGTGTCCTATTGTGCTGACCACCAAACCAACTACATAGGACAATTACAATAACATGCCCAAACCACCAGAGCCCAAAATTTACTTCAATATATAGCCAGAACCATGAGAATTGTGAAATGTCAGTTTCCCATTAAATTACTAATCAGGGGCCTAGGAGCATATCTGGTGCCAAATGAATGTTAGAAGTGAGAACCTGCAAAGTAAAACACCAATCCCAAGCTTTATTTCATTCATTTTGGTCAAGATTTGAGCCAATTGTGTTTTGGTCAGTGCGCAGCCTAGAGGCAATAATTTGCAGTAAAGCCATCATGCCCCGAAACACCATTTGGTGGAAACTTGACCAAATTCCATCAAATAAAGTTGAATATTGTTAATTCACAGTGGCAAATGCTGTTTATAAGCTTTTCTTTGCATTATCTGCAGTGCTTGAGGCCCTATTTAACAAATGATCAAAAATTGTCACCTCACATATCTCAACTTCAAGTCGATGTTTTGCTTTGATTTTTGGTTCATTCAATGTGGTATACCTTGTGCAACTCTGGGGAGGGTTTGGATCTTGTTTTAATACCACCAGGCAGCCTGAATACAGAGAATATATTGTTGAAGCTTGAACAGCACCAAACTCCCTCTGTAGTTGACTAAGGAGAAATAGAAGGCTCAAAAACATGTTCATACATACCACATATCATGTGGGACAATTGTAAATGTACACCACATAAGGGAAAGGCAGGGAAAACACCAAATCAGTGAATACTTTATGTCCTCAAAATCCATCTATATGAGGCCTGTAGTAAGGGAAGGATAGGTGAAGGCACTGTCTAATGATGACATGATACCATCCTTAGACTTCTGACAGCTGGTCATGGTTATGTGTGAGGTAAGGGTAGCAGGGATCGAATTTTTCAAGTTCAGACATTATGTATATATTACCTTGTGTCCCTGCCTCAAAATGTGATATAAACCTCATCCACATCCATGAAAGATGATAACTGTAAAGTTAAATGAAGGAAAACGGCCAAATTGTGCCCAAACTAGGGCAAAAACGAAGAATTTCATTTTTGGGCGAAAAGCGTAGTGTCTAAAAACGGAAATATGTCAGCCTTGAAGACTCTGAGATGCTAAAAAACCCAAAAATAGAGTCAAAACCAAAGTTGTAGAGCCTTTTCAGCGCTATCCAGCTGTCCAATCCATTTTGCCATCACTGCCCTGGTTGTGGTGCAAAATGCGAAATACATTTCCAAGTTCAGACATGATGGCTATGTTACCTTGCTTCTCTACCTCACAATGTGACTCAGACCCCATCCACATCCACAAAGTATTACCAGTACAAAGTTAAACCAAGGAAAATGGCCAATCTGCACCCAAGCAATGGCAAAAACAACATATTTACATTTTGGGCAAAGGGCATAGTGGCCCAAAAGAGAAATATGTCAGCCTGGGAGTCTCGAGACGTTAAAAACTCCAAAAATAAAGTTAAAACCAAAGTTGTAGAGCCAAAAATGCTCAATCTGGCTGTCCAATCAGTTTTGTAATCAGTGGCTTGAAATACTTTCCCAAACCCGGCGATAAATAGCAATAAAATATTCATTTAATGTGGTATCAGTGGTAACTTGCACTGGAAAGATATTTGAAGTGTTTTAGGGAAGATCTGTGGCAGTGTAGCAAAGAAATCACAAAATTTACTGACCTTCCAAAATGGGTCTGTGGTATGAGTGGTAATATAGGTGGGTCACAAATTGTACTGACTTCCAAGAGAGTATCCATGGTAGTGGTGGTATGTTAGCCAGGTCACAAAATTTACTGACTTTCAAACAATGTCCATGGTACAGATGGTACATTAGCCAGGTCACAAAATTTACTGACTTTTGAAACAATGTCCGTGGTATAGATGGTACGTTAGCCAGGTCACGAAATTTACTGACTTCCAAAATCATATCTGTGGTACGGATGGTATTTTGGGTGGGTCACAAAATTTACTGACTTTTGTGATGGCACTCTGTGGTAGCAGTGGTATTTGGACTAAGTCACAAACAAATGTGACCACCCTCCCAAATGTGACCCAACATTGATTACTTTTGGTCAGGGTCAGATGGTAATGGTGGTAGAACTTCCATTAGATTGGTTTGTGACTGCTCTAAAGAACTCCAATCAGTTGAAATCTAGGGTGTTTTTTACCACCAAAAATCAAAAATTTCTCCCCCAAATGTACTGGTGGTAGGCCCCCCACCACCCAGACATCGGTGGTAGCTTTCTGGGTCTGGGGACCTCACTAACTTGTCAGATTGTACAGGGGTGACTCTCTGACAAGTTAGTTAGGAATTGTGGTAGCTTCAGGTGGGCTGTGAGAGGCTTGATGAAGTACTTTCCCAACCGGTCAGTGCTCTTTTCCTATACACCGAAGTTCGCTCCACTCATTTGCGACTGGACAGCGTGAGCGCATTCGCCGCCACCACCACGAATGAATTCCGCGAGATCCACATGCTCGGCAGCCCGGACAAGTCCCTCTTGGCTGGATGGACGAAGAAGTAGGGTACAGAATAGCTATGGCACTGAAAAAAATTGTGTGACTTTGTTTTCTTGAATAAATGCCGTCGAAATTTCTCCCCCAAATGTACTGGTGGTAGGCCCCCCACCACCCAGACATCGGTGGTAGCTTTCTGGGTCTGGGGACCTAACTAACTTGTCAGATCGTACAGGGGTGACTCTCTGACAAGTTAGTTAGGAATTGTGGTAGCTTCAGGTGAATAGGAAGCCAGGAGGCTAGAATCAATCAGGCCATGGCACAGGCAAGATAACCAATAATCGCTATAGAACAGGCAAGATAACAGATAACAGCTATAGATAAAAGATAATGTGTATCTTTAGGAACAAGGTAATGAATGCACTTGCTGTATGTAGGGGATCATTCTCCCAGCAGACAAACTGCGCACAACATCATTCAAACAAAAGACTGATCACCATGGTTTGCATACAGTAGATGCTTGGTATGGACAGTAGCCAAGGTTGACTATGGCTTTCTTATGTGAAAACAACTTTATTGCAGCTTTATTGCAGCATATGCAGTTCCAAACTCTACGTACAAGGGCACATTCATTGTCTGCTTTATTGTGACTTTATTGCAGCTACTACCCTCCATACACTCTACGTGAATGGTCACATCTATTGTGATTTTATTGCAGCTCACATCCAATGTGATCTTGCCATATAAGCTTAAGGTCATGGATATGGACCTTTTGTTGCAACTTTATTGTGATTTTGTTGCATCTTTATTGCAGCTTTTATTGTTTGATACCTTGTTGTGAGGTAACACCTTTGTTGTAGCTTTATTGTGACTTTTATTGCAGCTTTATTACAGCTTTTATTATTTGTTACTTTGTTGTGAGGTAACACCTTTGTTGTAGCTTTATTGTGACTTTTATTGCAGCTTTATTGCAGCATTTATTGTTTGGTACCTTGTTGTGAGGTAACACGTTTGTTGTAGCTTTATTGTGACTTTTATTGCAGCTTTATTGTGGCAAGGTTGTCTTGTGTACCATGTCTCAAGATATTGCAGCTTTATTGAGGATTTATCACAGCCTTTATTGCAGCATATGGCAAATGGCCTGAATCCTTTATAGTTAGAATGGGGGATAGCACACTATCCCCCATTCTAACTAGAGGGGTTTTGTGGGATTTATAGGTGCTGGCGTCTCGCAGCACTGGCAGGCCGGTATCAAGGTCCATCTTCTGCTTCTTCTCACACACACTGATTGAGAAGCGTGTCAATAAGCCAGGAATGGTACGCGAGCTTGACAGCGTGTTTGAACAGACGATTGAGCCCGACAACTAGAGGCTGTCCAATGCTGGTGCAGCCCCCGGGAACGAAGTTGATGAGAATATCCAGGTGATTCTCCTGCATCCACGTCAAAAATTCCCGTGATCGGTTAACTGACCAGACGTCGATGATGAGCAGTGCCTTCTGTTCGGGCGGAAGGCCCAGTTCTGCTCGCCACGCGTTCAGGTATGGAATGAACACCTCCTCCACCCACTCACACATTGTTTTCTGACTCGACCAATGATTACCTGTCTTACCAGAAAATGCGAAGTGGAAATGCGCGGCATCGCAGTCGCGGTGGCTTGTGGCCTTATCCGAGGGCAGACTGCGCCAGCTTTTACCTTCATACATACACTCACCTATGGATCCCAAATATCCCTTCTAGTTAGAAGGGGGTCTACAGGTGTAGTCCCCCTTCTAACTAGAAGAAATTTTGCTAATTTGCCTACAATGCATCAAAGGTCGCATTAAAGTCAGGCTAAAGTCACAACAAATAAGGTTTGGAGCATACCAAGGCGACTATGCTACAGCAAAGTCACAGTAAAGCTGCTAGAAAGGTGCTATATATGGGTAAGTCATGTCAGACCCTAAGCTCCAGCAAAGTCACAATAAAGTTGTCTTGGGTAAAAGTCTCATGACACCCCAAGCTGCAACAAAGTCACAATAAAGTTGTCTTGGGTAAAAGTCTCATGACACCCTGAGCTGCAACAAAGTCACAATAAAGTTGCCTTGTGTAAAATTTTCATGATGACCCGAGCTGCAACAAAGTCACAATAAAGGTGCCTTGCATAAAATTTTCATGACACCCTGAGCTGCAACAAAGTCATGTTAAAGTCCTTTCACATCGAAATCTCTCATCAAAAATAATATCAAAAGACACAAGTAAACAAAAGCTTCATATCCATGACATTATATGGAGACATTACATCTGATGTGAGCTGCAATAAAGTCACAATAAATATGACCATTCATGTAGAGTTTGTAGAAGGTAGTAGCTGCAACAAAGCCACAATAAAGCTGGTGTAAAGTCACAATGAATGTATGTGCCCTTGTACATAGAGTTCAGGAACTGCATATGCTGCAATAAAGCTGCAATAAAAGTTGTGTTCTTCTAAGAAAGCTAGTCAACCTTTACCACTGTTTGTACTAAGGACCACCTATAACTCCCACAAAACCTTTATAGTTAGAATGAGGAATAGAGGATTTTGGCCATTTCCCCTATGCTGCAATAAAGGCTGTGATAAAGCCTCAATAAAGATGCAATATCTCAAGATTTGAGACATGGTAGACGCTAGACAACTTTGTCACAATAAAGCTGCAATAAAGGGCACAATAAAACTACAACAAAGGTGTTACCTCACAACAGAGTACCAAACAACAAAAGTTGCAATAAATCTGACCGCTCATTTGGCATACAGCAAGTCCAAATGCCACAATAAGGCTGCAATAAAAACCTTTCCAACAAAAATTCCCCGCACATATATGCTGCAATAAAGTCACAATAAAGCTGACAATGCATGTGCCCTTGTACGTAGAGTTTGGGAACTGCATACACTGCAATAAAGCTGCAATAAAAGTTGTTTTCACATAGTCAACCTTTGCTACTGTCTGTCGTA
The DNA here is from genome assembly GCA_014925785.1 of Mycena galopus ATCC 62051. Classification (NCBI taxonomy): domain Eukaryota; kingdom Fungi; phylum Basidiomycota; class Agaricomycetes; order Agaricales; family Mycenaceae; genus Mycena; species Mycena galopus. The sequence continues at coordinate 174,234 of WIQG01000235.1, forward strand.
AGCATTTACTGTATGTTGCAAACCATGATGATCAATCCTTTGTTGGAATGATGTTGTGTGCAGTTCCTCTGCTGAGAGAATGATCCACTTCATACATACAACAAGTGCATTCATTACCTTGCTCCCAAAAGACATCTATTACCTTTCATCTATAGCTGTTATCTGTTATCTTGCCTGTCTGATGGCCTGAGTAAACATACCAGCTCCCTGGGCTCCTATCATGATCCAGATCACTTTGTATAAATATTTTAGTGGGATAAAATATTCTTTTATCGCTGGGTTTGGCCGAGTAATTTGCATTTTGCACAGTAGCCAGGGCAATGATTACAAAACGGATTGGACAGCCAGACTAAGTGATTTTTTCTCTACAACTTTGGTTTTGACTCTATTCTTGGATTTTTTGATGTCTCAGAGTGTCCCAGCATGACATGTTTCCTTTTTAATCTATTATCTTGCCTGTAATCAAGCAAACTAGCCTCCTGGATTCCTAAGTATCATGATCTAGGCCACTTTAAATTAATATTTTATTCGAATAAAATATTCATTTATCACCGCGTTTGGCCGAGTATTTTGTGTTTTGCGCAACAACCAGGGCACTGATTGCAAAATGGATTGGACAGCCAGATTCAGTGATTTTTTCTCTACAACTTTGATTTTGACTATATTTTTGGATTTTTTGGTGTCTCGGAGCCTCCCAGGCCGACATATTTCCTTTTTGGGCCACTACGCTTTTCGCTCAAAAAGGAAATTTTCGTTTTTGCCCTCAGTTGGGCGCAAATTGATCATTTTTTTGATTCAACTTTGCAGCTGTCATATTCTATAGGTGTGGATGAGACTTGCATCACACCTTGGGCTGGGGAAACAGTTTAACATAGAGATAATGTCTGAACTTGCAAAATTTCACTTCTGACTTTACTACTTCACACAGACACAGTGGAGCTCGGCCTAATGACTTTCTTCTCATATTCATACCTTATATCAGTAATTTTGATGACTTTTCTCTGTGTTTTAGGTGGATATACATAATTTAATGGCCAGGTGGGAAATTTCGATATTCACAGTATATTGCAAGTACCACACATCAAGCTGGTTGCATAAATGGTCCTACTGCATCTAGGAGGTATATGGACACTTCTGAGGGATTTTGTGGTCATATATGCATCAACCACATTGAGATTCAAGGAAGGTAAGTAGCACATAAATGTTTCCCCTTTCTGCTTTGTCCCATGGTGCTGAACACCAATTAAACTACATGGAAGAATCCCAATGACATGCCCCATCCCTCAGAGCCCAAATCTTCCACCAATATATGAGCAGAATCATGAGAACTGTGAAATGTCAGTTTTGCATAAATTTATTAATTGAGGCCCAAGGAGGCCACCTGGTTCCAGATAGACATTATAAATGAGAAGCTACAATGTAAAACAACAATCCCAAGCCTTACTTCATTGATTTTGGTCAAGATTTGACCAAGTTGTGTTTTGGACAGTGCGCAGTCAAAAGGCCATAATTTGCAGTTGAGCCTTCATGCCCAAAAACACAATCTGGTGGAAACCTGATGAAATTCTTTCAAATAAAGTTGAATATTGCTCTTTCAAATTGGAAAATACTGTTTACATGCTTTTTTTTGCATTATATGCAGTGCTTAAGGCCCTATTTCACAAATGATCAGAAATTGTCACTTCCCATATCTCAGGTTCAGGTCGATATTTTGCCCTGCTTTTGGAGTCAAGCAATGTTGTATGCTTGGAGTACCTCTTAGGATGGTTTACATCATGTTCTAATGCTGCAAAGCAGCCTAGATAACATGAATATCCAGCTGAAGCCTGAACATCACCAAAGTTAATATGTAGTGGACTGAGGTTGAATAGTAGGACCAAAAACAGGTTTATATGTCTCATATGTCATGTGGGACGACTGGAAAGGCATACTACATAGGGACAAGGCAAGGAAAACAATAAATTAGCGAATTGTTCATGTGCTCAGTATTCATCTGTATGATGCCTAGAAAGGGGAGATACCATGTGGAAACAGTGTTTAATGATGACATGATACTATCCTAGGACTGCTGATAGTGAGCCATGGCTATGTGTCTGGTAGGAATGTCAGGGGTTGAATTGTGCAAGTTCAGACATTTGCCCCTGTTACACTGTTTCTCCAGCCCAAAGTAGAATGCAAGTCGCATCCACACCTATAGAAAATGACAACTGCAAAGTTGAATCAAGAAAAACGGTCAATTTGTGCCCTACTGAGAGCAAAAACGAAGAATTTCTATTTTGAGCGAAAAGCGTAGTGGCCCAAAAAGGAAATATGTCAGCCTGGGAAGCTCCGAGACACCAAAAAAACCAAAAATATAGTCAAAAATCAAAGTTGTAGAGGAAAGGTCACTGAATCCGGCTGTCTAATCCGTTTTGCAGTCAGTGCCTTGGTTGTTGTGCAAAACACAAAATACTCGGCCAAAACCTGGCAATAAATGAATATTTTATTCCAATAAAATATTCATTTGAAGTGGCCTGGATCATGATAGGAATCCTGGAGGGTAGTATGGTTGATTACAGGCAAGATCATAGATAAAAAAGGAAACATGTCATGCTAGGAGGTTCCGAGACAAAAAAATCCAAAAATAGAGTCAAAACCAAAGTCATAGGGCAAAAATCACTTAGTCTGGCTGTCCAATCCATTTTGTAATCAGTGCTCTAGTTGCTGCACAAAATGCAAAATACTCGGCCAAACCCGACGAAAAATGAATATTACATTCCAACAAAATATTCATGTGAAGTGATCTGGATCATGATAGGAAACTGAGGGGCTAGTATGTTTCCTCAGGCCATAGCACAGGTAAGATAACTATAGATAAAATGATAGATGTCTTTTGGGGGCAAGGCAATGAATACACTTACTGTATATAGGGGATTGTTCTCTTAGCAGAGGAACTGCGCACAACATCATTCCAACAAGGACTGATCATCATAGTTTGCAACATACAGTAAATGCTTGGTACAGACAGTAGCAAAGGTTGACTATGTGAAAACAACTTTTATTGCAGCTTTATTGCAGTGTATGCAGTTCCCAAACTCTACGTACAAGGGCACATGCATTGTCAGCTTTATTGTGACTTTATTGCAGCATATATGTGCGGGGAATTTTTTTGGGAAAGGTTTTTATTGCAGCCTTATTGTGGCATTTGGACTTGCTGTATGCCAAATGAGCGGTCAGATTTATTGCAACTTTTGTTGTTTGGTACTTTGTTGTGAGGTAACACCTTTGTTGTGGTTTTATTGTGCCCTTTATTGCAGCTTTATTGTGACAAAGTTGTCTAGCGTCTACCATGTCTCAAATCTTGAGATATTGCAGCTTTATTGAGGCTTTATCACAGCCTTTATTGCAGCATAGGGGAAATGGCCAAAATCCTCTATTCCTCATTCTAACTATAAAGGTTTTGTGGGAGTTATAGGTGGTCCTTAGTACAAACAGTGGTAAAGGTTGACTAGCTTTCTTAGAAGAACACAACTTTTATTGCAGCTTTATTGCAGCATATGCAGTTCCTGAACTCTATGTACAAGGGCACATACATTCATTGTGACTTTACACCAGCTTTATTGTGGCTTTGTTGCAGCTACTACCTTCTACAAACTCTACATGAATGGTCATATTTATTGTGACTTTATTGCAGCTCACATCAGATGTAATGTCTCCATATAATGTCATGGATATGAAGCTTTTGTTTACTTGTGTCTTTTGATATTATTTTTGATGAGAGATTTCGATGTGAAAGGACTTTAACATGACTTTGTTGCAGCTCAGGGTGTCATGAAAATTTTATGCAAGGCACCTTTATTGTGACTTTGTTGCAGCTCGGGTCATCATGAAAATTTTACACAAGGCAACTTTATTGTGACTTTGTTGCAGCTCAGGGTGTCATGAGACTTTTACCCAAGACAACTTTATTGTGACTTTGTTGCAGCTTGGGGTGTCATGAGACTTTTACCCAAGACAACTTTATTGTGACTTTGCTGGAGCTTAGGGTCTGACATGACTTACCCATATATAGCACCTTTCTAGCAGCTTTACTGTGACTTTGCTGTAGCATAGTCGCCTTGGTATGCTCCAAACCTTATTTGTTGTGACTTTAGCCTGACTTTAATGCGACCTTTGATGCATTGTAGGCAAATTAGCAAAATTTCTTCTAGTTAGAAGGGGGACTACACCTGTAGACCCCCTTCTAACTAGAAGGGATATTTGGGATCCATAGGTGCATACACTGGATCGGAAGCTCGTCTCCCACCGCCGATATCGACAGCAACACCATGAATGCACACTTCTCCTCATTGCCAATGACAGCAACCTGCTTCGAGCTGCGCAGTACGTAAGTCATCCGCGCTCCGGGGAGGTACACAACCCCCGTTTGGTCCGCATTGACTATGAGTTCGGCAGGGATTCTGTGCTCCGTGATAGAGTACGCACGACGTAGGAATGCGTTCTCGCATTGCTCCTCTGCGTCGGCAGGTAACTTCTGCACTGCCTTCATGCCTTTGCGCAAGGACCAGGCTAATGTTCTGTCCAGGAATTTGCAACAGAATGAGTCCGAGACGCGGAAGCTCGACCCATCCTTGAAATGCACCGGCACCGCGCAGGTCGGCGAGCTGCGCAGTGATCTCCTCCACAATGTCAGGGTGAGCCGACTGCGTTTTTTTGAGACATAAATTGAGTAAAATTGAAGATGACACACCAAGACACCGCGCCGACCTCCTTTGTTATGACCTGGAATATTAGCCCTCTCCGCGCGACCCAGGACCTCGGGCTTCCACTGTCTGAATCTTCCCACACTGACGATCCATCCCCAAACAGTGCTTTCTGCAAGATACTGGAAGAAGTCGAAGTTGACGCGCCTCAGTTCTGCCAAAATTGCAGCCCCACTCCAGCCGACTTTCCGTTGCGCAGCACGAATAGCAGACCACGAGAAAGGGGTCATCCAGTTCACGTAGGCTGCGGGCCGCTTTGCCTTCTTTTGCTTGCGGCCGGAGGGCTTGCGAATCTCGGCTTTGAGCTTGGCTTTAACTTTGCGAGCAGGGGGCGACCCTTCAGCGACTTCAGTGCGCGGTGCAGTCTCGCGATGTTTGAGCTAAAAAATCTGTGAGTGAACTTGCAGAGTCCAAAGCTTGAAGTTTACTCACCTTCATCTCCTTGCGGCTTCTAGGGTTGTCATCGCCCTCGGCGGCGTGCCTTTTCGCACGATGACGGCGCTGCCGTTTGTTCTGGCTCTCTTTGCGCTGTGCATCCTTCGCTGCCTTTGCACGCCGCTCCAGCTTCGCGTGCTCCTCCGCCCGGTCCCGCTGGTTCTCTGAATGCAGTGAACGCCGCTTGCTTCTCTTCCTCCGTCAAGACCTTCACATTTTTCCATCCCTTCATATGAAAGAGAGTGGGAATTTTGGAAGGTGAAGTTTGGGGTGCTTTAAAAAGGTCCATGGCGCTGTGTGTTACACTTTTTACCTTCTCCATCTTCTCCTTGACTTTCTTTTTGACCGTGCTGACGTGCGGGGTATCCGTGGCTCGATCCAAGTGGGTTCGCTTCGACGATGGAGGCGTAGACGGATCCAAACGGCTGTTTCCCGGTACAGGGTGATCGTCATCGGACTCATGGAATGTCGGCAGTGAGGTCGGTGGAGGGGAATCGATTCGAGCACGAGACCTGACACGGGAAGGAAGAGCTCAAACGGTGCATGGTGGCGCCTGAGTCGGCGATGATGAACGTGAATATCCATCGCTAGCAGAACCAGACTCATCACTGGGGAGGGGTCCCTCGTCATCGGATGAGGAAGCCTCAGAGCCAACATGTGAGTCATCCTCTGCCTCATGCTTCGACTCTCCCGACTGAACCCCACCAGTCCGGTCTGATGGATTGTCATCAACAGGGCACGGGAATCCGTGAGTGTGCGCGAAAGTGAATTCAAAGCCGCAAGACTCGCTGGTAAAGTTGGGCTACAAGAGTCAAGCAAAATCCATGACCAGTGAGATATTGACACATCTTCCCATTGTGTCGCTCAACAATTCACAGAAATGCCTTGACACGCTCGTCTGCCATCGAACCGGCGGTAGATTCAGGAAGTGGAAACTGCGCTGGTTCGAAGAAATTGGCCAGAGCGGAGTATGCAAGGACTGCACAGGAGTGCGAGTCGCACTGCTCGGGAATGGGTAGGTCTGTCCATCGAAACTCGATGGCGAGGTGCTCGAATAACTACCAGTCAACGTGCTGGCGCAGGTCCTTGGGAACCTTCTTTCGAAATCTGTCGCCGTATGGAACGGTTTTGTTCTTGCTATTGATGGCCAGTGCAACCCAATGCTCATCATCCTTGTTCGCAACTGTACCCAGGCAGTGACGGGTCCCCATTGCAATGCCCTGTCCCAGCCCCCAGAGCCACTGAAAACTTGGAGCAGTATGGTACTTGTCGGGGTTGGCGTAGACCTAGGCAAGGGCCAGTACAAAGTAAGTGGACCAGATTGTGTCCCCGTCACCATCGCTGAGCCCAAGGTCATCCGCTAGAATTTTGAGCATCCCATCTTCATGGTCCGTCTGCAACCATTTTTTGTTAAACCAGAACACTAGATCACTGATAGTTCCGCCCGCCTTGAGTCCCTGCAAATTCCCAGTCCATCCAAGGTCGGCAAGCGCTGTCAGCGCTTGCTTTGCACGCTCGGCTGCCTCTTGCTTGTGGAAGTTTTGTTGAGCATTTCATGGATTGCGTCAGCTGCAGTGCGCCACAGGGTCCTCGCTTTGCGCACGTGCTCCATCCTAGCCCACAGAGTTGCCAACCACAGTGGATATCGTTGGACTTCGTCGCGGTGCTGTGGCAAATGCACAAGAACAATGGAGCAGAGGTCCTTGTTGGAAAGGAGGGCACGCTCTAGTTCCTTGACCACGGCATGGGGAGGGACTGGAATAGCTGCTGGATCGAAGGCAGTGAGGGTTGGCGCATATTCCGAGAGGTAGTTGGTAGGATTGAGAAATGCAGTGGATTTGTGCAGAGGGGGGAGGTTAAATTTGATGAGTTTTAACACAGGAAGGTCCTCGGGGGGTAGGCATGCATTGGCTGTTGCTTCAGGGATCTGGAGAGACTCTGGGAGGGCCTCCATTGCGGTGACGACGACAAGCGGCGGTGGGCAAAAAAGGCTTACAGCAGCCGATTGATTTCGCATTATTCTGATCCGTTCGCTCATGCCTGCATCATAGAAACTTGCTGAGCGCGCCATTTCATTTATCTCGCCTCAGAATCAAGGCAGCTGAGCTTAGAATGGAGTTCTGGATGTCCTGGAGCAAAGCGTGAATTTTTCTTTTGTGTCAAGGTCCACAGGGGCAATCAACGAATATGGAAGTTCGTGGCTTGATGTCACAGGTCACAGGGCACGCAAATTGAATTGAATAAGGTAGATGACATTCGCATTCATTGAGTCACGTGATGCTATAGCGTGACATCCATTGTGGGCACTACTAGTTGATGGCATCAGGTTGGTAACTAAAACTAAAACCACAGAAATGTGCAGCTTGACCAAGGGAACAATCCTGTGGTTGCGGTTTCTTGATAGCTATCCTCAAAAAATTATTTATTGCCTTTTTTGGAAAAAGTGCTCAGAATACAAAAAGAAGTTGTCTCAGGCATAAATATATTTTGAGGCCAAAAATTTCGCGCTGCCTAAAAGGGTAATTCACACGATCACGTGATATACATAACCGGACTTGAGCACTGCGTTTAACACTGTCCGGCAACACATACTTCTACTTGAGCTAACCTGGTGGCAGGGATTTATAGTGTTACAGCAATGATGTTGTTTAACAGAAATCCTGATCCTAGAACATGATTTTCAAGCCAAGAATAGTGCTCATCAGAACAGCAGTGAAGGCTTGTGTCCAAATACCCTAATCATGCAATTACATGAGATCTCTTGAAGATATCTGAGACTAGTATTGAATGAGCATAGCAGATACAACTGAATTTCTGAATTAACCATGTCAACAGTCAATGACTGGAGGTGTGCCGAATTTGGACAAGCATCATGATGTGATCAAAGGCACTGATTGTGGCTCAAAGGGACTGGGATCTGAAAACCAGGTCAGATTCAAGCTGTCATTAATTCTTGACCTCTTGGATCACTCTCCAAGCACAAAAAAGTGTTTTTGTTTTCTCAATTTCTCAATTTCGCGCTTTCCCACGTTACTGTCACACATTAGTCATTTTCACATAACTCAATGAATGCAGATGTCGTCTACCTTAGTCCTATACATGAAAAGACAATGAACACAGCCACCAATCAAAAGCATGATAAAAGTGTGATAGTCACGAGTTCGATCCCATGGAGGCGCCGCGCGCTGCTCAGAATCTGCCGTGTGCAGTGAGCTCGGAATCTGTCATGTGTGGGTGAACTGGGAATCCACTTTCCATGGCGTCTCTCCGTGACGAAGGCACGGGCAATATTCTTGTACAGTACATAAAAAGACAACGTGCACAGCCTTTGACAGAAAGTCACCTGAGAATTCACGTGACATTGTCGAGATGCTGCTGCCGGCTGTCGAGATGTGCTCCCGGGTCCCACGACCCGGTATTTACCGTGTCACTCTCGGAATCCACCATGTGCAGGCGAGCTCGGAATCTGCTGTGTGCAGGAATCTCCGTGGTGAAGACACGGGTCCTAAATCTTGTTAATAGAGATGGAAGAATAGCAAACCCGCTTTGAAAGAGTGGCCGATGGGTGTTAACAGAGCACCATCTTCAAGTGGAAACTGGCGATCAGACTGCTGATTTATCATTCTCCCAGACATATATATGGTGGTGGTGAGAAAGCATTGTTGCGCTCATTTGGGCTCGCCTCCGGGAGGCTTGCATGTATCTGGAAATTACTTATACTCAGAATCTTGGTGCATGTGGTTCGGAAAGTGAAATTCTTTGACGTTTTAAAAGTACTGGGCACCAGGCTGACTGTGGCAAGCTGAGCGGCTGCAAGATGTGACGCGAGTGAAGACATCAGCTCTTGCCGTGATGCTGAACATCAATCACGTCTCGCATAACCACACATCAACGGCCCAGATTGCGAGATTGTTCCAGGGATGCTTCCTGGCACGAAATTGAGGGTTGGACACCTATCGTCCCGGCGCGCCTTCACCCGAGATCAAAAATGCCGACAGTCCATTGATGATCTGGCTTTGACGTCTGCCGTGACGCCGTCTCATCTGTTACACCCACCCCTGTTTCTGACTGTGCACTGACTACTAGTACCCTCACTATGGCTTTGGCCTTGCCGCTGGATAGGACGCCAACGAATATGGATACGGACGTCGACGTCGAAGGGAAAAGAGGAGGGACCTATGGAGACAACGATGACACGTTGGGCACACTGGCAACAACCAGCGGTTACAACTATCGCTACAAGGGCAAGGCGCTCCGCTCGCTGCCGCAGCTGTCTGCTGATGTTGTCTCGTGTGCTGTGATGGAAGACGTGTGTTTTCTGTTTGTTCTTTCGAGGACAAGGCGCCGGGATGTGGAGCGCATTTTCACAAGGGGTTTTGGCCTCGAACACTTTTTCTTTCCTACCTGCCATCGTGCGCGGATAGGTCACTTTTTTCTCCCTTGCGTTGTGTTTACACTATGGGCTACCGTCCGTCGGCATTCCATCTCGGCTTCAACTCACTTGGTTTTCGTCACGGATCCTTCACTGGGTGCCCTCCCGGCTCGCAACTAGGACTGTTGTTAAGGTTCCCTAGGGGTAGAGGTAAACCTCCGGAGGTCAGAGGTAAGGTCGTCAGAGGTAGGGGTAGAGGTCGGGCCATTTCAAAACCTCCCAAACCTCTACCCTACCTTGGGAGGTTCAGAGGTGCTGAGAGGTACTGTGGGCAAAAAATAATTTTGCAATGTCCTCTCTGGTGTAGTGGTAGTTGCTCACTTTATTGCCTCGGATCATGGAGCAAGCATGACTTTTGTTGATAAGGAGTTCCGGGCAGCTGTACAACAGAATATGAAAGGAAGACCGCTTAGGATTATCCAATTAGGATTATTTTGATTTTTCTTATTACTATTACCATGTATCCTGCTGTTTACTTATATGTCCTTGCTATACGGTCTATACTCGTCAATTGCAGCATGCATGTCCAGACCAAATTCAACGTGTTTCTGCCCTAAGGACCTCTAACCTCTACCTCTACCTCTCACAGGAGTCGTGTAGGAGTAAAACTCGGAGGTAATAGAGGTCAAGGAGAGGTAAACCTCTGGAGGTCAGAGGTTTGAGGGGTAGGGGTAGAGGTTGGCCTCAAAATACCTCTACCTCTACCCCTGGGGAACCTTAGCTGTTGTGTTGCGGTCTTTTTTGCATGCATGTACGCTTGCGGGATCGGTGTTGTTCGCACTTGATGTCACTGCGCCTGTCAGTTTCTTAGCATATCACTTTCGCGCTCTCTTTATTTTGAATTACGGGCTCGCGGCACCGGTTTTACGCTTTCTCTTCAAAATATCCATCAAAGCTCCATATAATAGGCTCTAATCCGTGCATTCACATAATATATCGTAAACTTCAGTCCGGGGCTCGAGATAGCGAATTCCTCTCATTGTCTCGGCCCACTCGTTTCTTCCTCTCAGATCATTCCCTGGTGCTCGCTGACCGGTCTTCATTCCACAGCAGTTCGTACATGCAATATTAACGGACAGTGCACTGCTGCGTTGCATCTGGGTGCTACAATCGCTGGTCGTCTCGCACGGTACATCTCATGATACACCCTCTGGCAGGGCCTTGTACAGAAATTTGACTCGGGTGGCTATTTGCTCGCAGCTCAACCCAATAGTACTCTGTGAAGACTTGGACATACGAAGGTGGAAACAAAGGTTCTGAGATGTGATGACGGATATGCAGATTTCGGTGTACTTCCACATGCTTCAGTCTCAAAACCAAAAAAGTCATTGTCTTGGCAAACTGTACACACTTACACGGAATTGGAACGGCAAGGGACCATATTTATCTGCCGTGTCCGCTGGCTGGAAATCTAGGCTTTCTTGTACCAATTTCCTCAGCGGGCGCTCTGAAAATCCATCGGCAAGTACTGGTGAGTGGTTCAGCGTCCATGTTGAAACCCATCTCTGATGATGAGCGCCAGCCGAATGTCGAGGGAAATTTGCCTCGCCGATGGTCTTGGCTGTAGTCTCAGGCAGTCAAGGTGAAATTAGGAGAGTATTCCTTTCTTTCTTCGAACAAGAACCTCACATTGGCTTCATCCTTTCCAGCAACGCAATTCCTCCCATTTGAGCAACTCCGGTTCCTTCCGACCCGCAAAATCCGCAAAATCTTACACAATTGGTCGAGTACTATGCCAGTACAGGTAATCTTCCCTTTCTCGGCAGAGATTAGCTCCGATTTCATCGTCGGACGGCTTAAGTTTCCTAATGTTCTTATACTTATAAAAATCTTAATGACTCTCCCCGCCTTTCCGCAAGCTGAATCTCTATTGGAAACTGTACACTGAGTGAGTAAAGATAACTAGAGTAGTGTGAGCTAGAGTATAAGTGAAATAAGGTAGAGAATGTACCCTCACATGAATGCAGTAATGGTAGCGAGTGAGGGTTGTTGACACGGTCCGTCACGGTATATCAACACACGTGATGACCCGTCACAATCTAATCTAATCGAGCCCTTTTGTCCATGCTGCCCAGAACGTCTCTTCCAATACACCCCCTCAGCGTGGACTGCAGAAACCCACCCCCTCATGCCAGAATACCCCTGGCTGTTACATCCCATACCCGGTACCTCCTCGGGCGGAATCCGGCTCACTGGCTTATTACGCCGCCCGGCCTATCACCAAACTTCGCCACTACACCAGACTTCCTCCAGTTCATATTCTCTGATCCGCCGGTCTTCGGACTAGAGTCTGGCCTTTGGCCGAAGATGGGTTTTCACGCAATGAAGTATTCTGAGCATTTCCCGTTTATCCGCCTTCGCGTGGATCTCCACATGCTTCCCATCTACACGCCTCCATGCATTGTTCTCCATCCATATGTTCCTTGTACTCGCTTCAAGGCTATGTTCTCCATTTGCTATATTCCTTGTATTTCCCGATTCATAATTAGATCTGGCTTTAGTATTTAAACCCCGTATCTACCAGCTTGTACTTTAGATTAGTTATTAACGTCTTTGGACTCATTGTTCATCGTCCAAGTCGTTCTCCATCCTACGGCCTTGTTCACTTCGGCCATCCGGCTCTTCATCCACTTCGCCGGCTGGTAGTCTAGCTCGCCCAGCATCTCTGTGGCATAGCGTCCCCTACGTCCGTTCACCTTCGGCTTTCGGCATTACTATGCCGACCGGCTTTCCTATGCCGACTGGCTTTCATACACCGGCCGGCTTATTCAGCATAGCTCTTCCTCGTGGCTTGGTATATAACAGTATAACTAATCTCACCTACCTTGCTGGCAAAACCCATGTCTAACAATCTTCTTCCCAGTACCAATGACATTCAACCTTGTTGTCAATCCCAGTACCAGCCCCATTACTCCGTCACCCCAGCCCTTCTTACCCTCATCATTGGCCACTCGCCATGCGGCAAATCCCGCACCGGCCATTGCATCGGTAACAGTTCCCGGGCTGGTTTCCTCACCCCATACTCCGGACAATCCCCGTCGATACCCTGCCTCTCCTTATCCGGAGTGCGGCAGGGCCCAAGATATGCCTAATGTTGAAACTATACCATATGCTCACATATCCCGGCAGGCTTCTCCCACCGGCGATAACGGTTCACACCATGCATCCCGTCCTCCACAACGTCCTCCTAGCACTGGGCAGACCGATCATGGTTCACCTGTGCTGCCAAAGGGCGGCGATGAACCTTCTCACCATAGCTCCCCTGACTTGTCAGATCATGGCGACAGCGATCCCGAGGGCCCCCTGGGCCTCCTCCTGGATCACCCGGCCAACCTGGCGGCAGAGGTGGCGGAGGAGGCGGAGGCGGAGGTGGAGGCGGAGGCGGAGGCGGTGGCAGAGGTGGAGGTGGTGGCGGTGGTGACCAACGAGGTCCCGTCGGTCCTCCTGGCCGGCCCCCGGGACAACAACTGTCAGCAACGGCCTCTGGGTCGGCTACACAACAAGCAACCCGGCGAGAACCCCAACCAGGAGAAACCCGACAGCCACTAATAACTGATACGGTCCCGAGCAGCAAGACCAACCGAACGGACTCCTTGTTAGGAGGCCGTATATTGTGGGTCGGGATGCGAGGCGGAACCCGGAACGAGTCGAACAGGGTATGCTATCCACTCAGGCATAATACCCGGGGTGTGGACGCAACCTGCAATAGAATGGAGGGGAAGTGGGACAGGGTGGAGATAGAGAATACCACGAATAGCGAAGATCGCGAATATTCGTGCCAAGCCATTTGCGAATGTGAATATTTATATTCGCGAATGGCTGTGGCTGTGCTATTTGCGCGAATGCGAATATCAGTTTTCAGGAAAGTTGATATTCGCGAATATTTGCAGCTGTAATGCACAGCTAAAATTTCAATGAAGCATAGTAAATTTGGGTCTGTTTAACACATATCCTCTCTGGAACCATAACACACTTCATTTACACCAACTAGATCTGTGATTCATATGCAAACCAACCACTTTGGAGACATCTTTGCTTTGACAGCTGCTTGACAGGTTGAATACGGCAAGTGTGATGGTCAATCAACTGGTTGAACATGGAAGAAAAGGGCTTGTATGAGTCTTCAACAATGTTTAAACACACAAGATAACATAAAAGTGCCCTCAGCAACTCATTGTTGGCTGCCAAACCCCTGAATTCTCAATGTGTTTGCTGAATATTCATATTCATGAATATTCGCGAATATTGCTGACTAAGCAACGAATATTCGCCATCAATATTTGTATGAATGTGAATATCAATTTCTAGGTTTTGGCGAATATTCATATTTGCGAATATATATTCGTGGTATTCTCTAGGTGGAGACAATCCCTAAGTCAAGCCAAAGCAGAAGCCTGAGATTAGACAAGGTAGAATCTACTGTACAAGGAGATTCTACCGTGTTTATATACATTATGAATAAATTAATGTGATCGTGATCAGTTCCTGTGTAGCAATGTTAAGGAGCATTAATGTGTGATGCTCCTATCCCCTGTGTGTTATCACCATATTGTCTGAGGGTTAGGAGGACTGATGGCGCGGGATTCCTAATGCTTAACGTCTTCCAATATCTTGACCCTGAAGCCCGCAATTGGGCTCCTGTATGTAGCGTCGGAGGGTTAGGGGAATCAACTGTGCGGGTTCCCTAACCCTTAACGTCTTCTCTTGTCCAAGTCCTTTGAAACCCGCGATTGGGTTTCAACCGTGAGAAGGTCTCGTGGTCCGTTATGAGTCCCGTGACACAGACACGTCTGTACGTGGTACTGACATGTCACACGAAAAAGTAGAACCCGGGCGATTCATGACAACAACCGGACTTTGAGCAGTTGCTCTTCACAACAATTTCCGGGCTATCTGTGGCCCTTATTAACCATAACAACAATCATTCTTCCGCTCCTCGCTCAACTCGCTCGCTTCTCCGCAACCCGGACACTTATGACGGCGCCGATCCGGCGAAACTGCAGCCCTTCCTCAACCAGTGCTACATGCATTTCACTGAGCGGCAGCAGGATTTCCTGTCGGATGATGAACATATTCTTTTCATTATGTCATATCTCCGCAGGACCGCTGCTCTGTGGTTCCAGCTGAATCTCTACGACAATTCCGCACCGCCGTCTTGGGACGGAAATCTCATTCTGTTCCTCCGGGAGTTATCCGACAACTTCGGCCCCCAAGATCCTATCGGGGATGCCGAAGCCGGCATTAAAGTCCTGCGCATGAAGTCCAGCGATAAAATCACTACATACATCATCTCGACCAGCTTGCACCGATTACCAGTTGGGATAACCGTGCCCTCCGGTCTCAGTTCTACAACGGCTTACCGTCTTGTATCAAAGACGAGATGGCCCGGCAATACTGGGATAGATCTCTTGCCGGCTGCAAGGACGCAGCTCGGTGTATCAATCAGCGCCACTGACAACACGAAATGGAGCAACAGCGCGAGCGTGCCCAAAACCCCCGTTCCGACAACGCCGGTTTGTCTGGCAGTAACGCCAACGGCGGACAGAAGTCCGGCCAGCAGGATAAGGGCAAGGGTAAAGGAAAGTCTGGCTCCGGCGACAAACCCCCTCCTTCCAACGCCAACACTCCTCCGAAAATCTCTGGGAATAACTCCGGCGGTAAGGAGAAGTCCGGCAGCAAAGGCAAAGGCAATACTCAAACGCCGAAGCCCTATGCCGCCAAGCTTGGCGCGGACAGGAAGCTTAAGTCGGAGGAACGTGAACGCCGCGAAAAGGCCGGACTCTGCGTGTTCTGCGGAGGTTCCGGCCATAAAGCCGATGATTGTAAGAAGAAGAAAGATCAGCCTGCGTTCGGTAAAGCCGCTAATGTTACTAGCGATGCCGATAGCACCCCCGACTCAAAAAAATAGACAGCAGCTCGGGTTCCTCCTCACCCGGTCCGAGTTGCGTTGACTCCGGGGTGTCTACCGAGGTTCACCTCAACACATCCACTCTTTCCCCTAATGCCCTCTAGGTCTCTCTCGATATCTCTGCGCTCCTCTTGGTCTATCTCAAAGCCGGTTCGGAGTTAAGCGCAACCTTACTCCCTTCCGTTGTATCACGTATTGCCTCGGGATTCAACTCCTGCTTACGGACTCTCATTGATTCTGGCTCCTCACATTGTTTTATATCTGCAAAAGTCTGTGAATTAAATGCTTTTACTCTGTACGCGATTCAGCCGGCTAACCTCCGGTATCTCAACGGCTCTACTTCTGTGATTGACAAGCAGGTCTGGCTGCTCACTCAGTTCCCATCCGGCGATGTCCACTTAGTGGAATTCTACGTTACCCATCTTGATTCTCCATGTGACTTGGTTCTCGGATACTTGTGGCTCACCCGCCATAATCCATTGATTAATTGGGTAGATGCTACTATCTCTTTCTGGGCCATCGACACTTCGGAGTCTTCTGTGTCGACACCCCAGGCTATTATGCCTGATTCTGTTTCGGTTGCTCCAGTTACGGACGAGGCGCCCCCAGCGATGCCGGCATATCTGCCCAATACGCTGGCCGGCTTACCTACACTGAGAACGTCTTCGCCACCTCTTGCTCCTTCCATGGAGATCCCACCTGCTCCTTTACTGGAGCCTATCCCGGCCGCAGACCTTCCCCGGCCTTTCACCACTGCCTCGTAGGTGTCTCTCGTTAACGCCGTGGCGTACCGCGCCATCATCAAAGATAAATCCACCCAGCAGTTCACCCTACGTGCTCACCTTCCGGACGAAGTCCTTGCCCGGTCGGCCGAAGCCAAGCCGTTTAGTACGGCCGGTATACGGCCAGAATATCATGACTTCGCCGACGTCTTTTCGGAGCAGGAAGCCTTCAACCTGCCTCCTCATCGGGACCACGATCTCAAGATCGAACTCATTGGCGGCAATGTTCCGCCGGTCGGCCATGTATACTCGCTCTCGCAGAACATGTTGGCCGCCCTCCGGACATTCCCGGACGAAAATTTAAAGGCCGGTTTTATTTACCCGTCTCGTTCCAGTCATGGCGCTCCTATTCATTTTGCTAGAAAGAAGGATGGCAGCCTCCGGCTTTGTGTCGATTACCGCGGTCTCAACCGGATTACGACGAAGGATAGCTATCCGCTTCCTCTGATCTCGGACTTACTCGACGCCCCAGGAAAAGCACACATTTATACGAAACTCAATCTCCGACATGCTTATCACTTGCTCCGGCTCGCCGCCGGCGATGAGCCGAAAACCGCATTTCGCACTCGGTATGGCTCATTCGACTTCCGGGTTGTACCCGAAGGTCTCACCAACGCCCCGTCGGTGTTTCAACGCTTCCTCAATAACCTCTTCGCCGATTTGCTGGACGTCACTGTCGTCGTCTATCTGGACGATGTACTCGTCTACTCCGATGACGAGAAACAGCATACGGCTCATGTACGGGAGGTATTAAAGTGTTTGCGCAGCGCTTCGCTATACTGCAAACTCAAGAAATGTGAGTTCGGCGTAACCACTACGGAGTTTCTAGGTTTTATCCTTTCCCCGGACAGCTTTACCATGTCTCCGGAGAAAGTCGCGGCCATTACCGATTGGCTGGAACCTCAAAAAGTCAAGGACGTACAGTCTTTCCTCGGCTTTTGTAACTTCCACCAGCGATTTATCTACGACTATTCGGCCATCACTATCCCGCTTACGCGCCTAACCCGTTCCGGCGTACGGTGGACCTGGTCCGATGAAGCTCAAACTGCTTTTAACACCCTCAAACGGGCATTCACGGAGGCACCCATCCTTCACCACTGGGTTCCCGGTCCTCAGCTTACCGTTGAGACCAATGCCTCCAACTACGCCATCACGGCGATTCTCTCCATCGCCAGTGACGACGACGAAATTTACCCGGTCACTTTCCGGTCTCACACCCTCGGCCCTTCGGAACTTAACTACAAGACACACGACAAGGAGTGCCTCACCATCTTCAACGCCTTTAAACACTGGCGGCATTACCTCGAAGGCTTGGCACTTGGTCGATGTTGTTACGGACCATAAAAACCTGGAATACTTCGCGACGACGAAGATCTTAACTCGTCGCCAAGTCCGGTGGTTCGAGTACCTATGCCAATTCAACATGGTCATCCGATTCCGGCTGGGCCGGCTCGGCGGAAAACCTGACACTTTAACTAGACGATGGGACATCTACCCTAAAGAGGGGGATAGCACATACAGTAAAGTCAACCCTCAAAAATTTCGTCCTATCTTTACTCAGGATCAACTTTCCGCTTCACTCCGAGCCACCAATCTCGAGGATGTCGTCCTCCGAGCCACTATCATCATGGATGTTGAGCAGCTTCACGCCGACATCTTATCCCACCTCAATGACGATCCCGCTGCGGTTTCCGGCTTAGCCGCCGCCACCACCGGCCATTCCCCACGCTGGACTATTGAGAACACCGGTTTACTCCGCTGTGACAAGCGCATTTATGTCCCATTGGTTTCCGGTACCTCCGAGGAGCTCCGGGTACGTTTACTAGTTCATCATCACGACCATGTTCTCGCTGGCCATTTCAGTGAAAACAGGACTCTCGCACTCATACGCCGAGAATATACCTGGCCCGACCTCTGGATGTCCGTCAAGGATTTCTGCCGGTCTTGTGTCCTCTGTCGGCGTAACAAAAAGCCTAGGCATCGGCCATACGGCCTTCTTAAGCCTTTACCAGTCGCCCTCTGGCCTTGGCATTCCATCTCCATCGATTTCATTGAAGAATTGCCGAAAGGCGGCGAATTTGGTGAATTTGATTCCATCCTCGTCATTTGTGATCGGTCTTCAAAACAGGTCATCCTCATCGCCTGTGACGTTCATGTTGACTCCCGGCAACTTGCCAACCTTTTCCTCATTCATGTCTTTTCTAAACACGTTGTTCCATCTCATTGCACTAACGACCATGGTTCCGAATTCATATCGGTGTTCTTCTGCTCACTCGGCGAACTCCTATCAATGGAATTTCACTACACCTCGGGGTATCACCCGGAGGCCGACGGTCAAACTGAATGTATGAACCAGACTCTGGAACAATACATCCGGATGTACTGCTCGTACCAACAGGACGACTGGGACCAGCTTCTACCCCTCGCCAAATTCGCACTCAATAATGCGCCGAACACTTCCACCGGCATATCCCCGTTCTTCGCGAACAAGGGTTATAACCCGGCAATTACCGTCCATGCCAAATGCGATGTTGCTAACGTCTATGCCAAGGACTATGCCGTCGATCTCGAATCCCTTCACGAGTACCTCCAGCAACAGATTACATTCGCCAAAGATCAGTATAAAGAAACCGCCGACTGAAAGTGTTTGCCAGACCCTCAGTTCAACATCGGCGATTCTGTCTATGTTTCGGCGGAACATCTGCATACCACTCGGCCGACGAAGAAATTTGCCGAGAACCATTTCGGCCCTTACGAAGTCCTCGCGAAACCCAGCGCGGCTTCTTATACCATTCGGCTTCCGAAAATGCTCAAGGGAGTTCATCCGACTTTCCATGTGTCACAACTCGAGCCTCACTTCCCCAATCCTTTTCCTTCACGCACCAAAGAGCCACCCAGCGCTGTAGAGATCATTGACGGCGAAAGCCATTTTGAAATCAAGCAGATCGTTGATTCTAAGCTCGACCGGCATTTCAAGGACAAGAACTGGCAACTCCGGTATTACGTGGAGTGGCTTGGCTACAAGAACACCAACGACCAGTACAATTGGGTCGCCGCAGTGGATATTGACGCTCAAGAACATGTTGACTCCTTTCACCGGTGTTACCCTCGTAAGCCGGGGCCTGTTCCTTAACGCTTCTGCTACGCCAGTCTTCACCGGCTTAATTCCCGGCATATCGCCCGGCTTATTGGTTCACTCCGTCTTCCGTTATCCCTCGATTGGACTTCAAACCCAAGAAAACCCTCCATTAAATACACAAATATACAACGGCATTTTCTATTTACAAAGTGTCCGTTTTTTCTTTTATTATACATTCAAAAAAATATTGACCGCTCCGGTCAATCTACTCCTCCGCCGGTCCACCGGCTCCACTTCCCTCGGCACTCTCGCCATCCTTCGGTTCCTCAACCACCGCATCTGAGAGACTCACCTCCCTCCGTGTCCCGCTGGGTCCCGCCGTCGGCGCCGGTTCGTCATCCGAAAGGTCAATCTCAATCGGCTGGCCATACAACCCTCCGACTTCGAACTTCGAGATCTCCTGATGGACGACAGTTATCGTCTTGACGATGATCTTCTTCCCGCCTGGTGCGAGTGGGTCCTCTTCCTTGACCTTCACCGAAACTTCTTCTGTCCTCGGTTCCTCAGTCGATCCCATCTCCCTGGCCGGCGCATCGTTTGACGGTCCAGCAACCGGCTCTTCAGCCGGTGCATCAACGGGCTCTTCAGCCGGCACTTCCGCCGGCGCAACGACGGGCTCTTCCACCAGCTCTTCCGCCGGTGCAACAACTGGTTCCTCAGCCAGCGTAATCGTGGGCGCCTGAGGCGGCGCATCGATTGCAGCGGTAATCACCGCCGGTGTATCACCCTCCAGCGTGACCGCGTCTTCCTCCACCTCCTCGTTTACCGTCACCGTGGCTAAGTTCTCCCCCGGCTTAAGAGGCTGCAACGGGTTGTACAGCCATTCCAGTGGCACCAATGTGTCCACCTGCATCTTGTCCTCCACCGGCGGCATATTGACGTCCTCTGTGACTGGCGAGAAACACCACAAGGCACCGGTAGGAACTTCGCGGTTCCATGAGATGATCTTGTCCCGGTTGGCTGCCTTGTTGTCGGACTCCGGGTTTGAACCTAGCGGATGAAGCGAGTGGCGTGGTGTATTGGCCCGGCGATTCAAACACCGCGACAACAGCACACGAGATGGGCCAGCGACTGGCACCACCGGTGAACGTCCTCGCACGGACTTGCCCTTCCACAGCTTTTTGGCCCTCAGCTTATTCAAAGCCGGTGCGGTTTTCTTCTTTTTCTTCTTTTTCTTCTTTTTCTTCTTCTTCTCTTCCTCCTTCGCCTTCTGCTCCTCCTCACGATCCACCTCCGCGACGTAGTCATTCTCCAACATCTCCTCAAATGTCCGGAGCGCTGTCGTTGCCTCTTCGCTTGCTGCATTGCGAAGGTCGTTTACGAGCCCGGCTCGTGTGACTGTCCGGAGAAGCGCAATGCACTCATGGTCTTGCGCGACTGTCGCCTCCAAGCATTCCACACGCCGCGACAAGCGGGCAATGGACACGTTGGCATGCACCGACCATGTTCGGCCTCCGACAACTTCTTCCGCCGGTGTCGACGCCTGCGAATCCACCACGACCCGGATGGGTCTCCAGCGCGGTTTCGGCTTTTCCTCCCCCTCGGACTTTGGCTTTTTGGAAGCCACCGGCATATCGTTGTCGTCTCGCTTCACATGCGAGCACCTCGCCTTCGCAGTGTGACACGCCTCGGGCGATGGTGGTGGCATCGGCATATCCTCGTCTTCGTCCTCCAATTCCGCCTGGCGCATCAACAACGCCATGTTCCTCCTCGCCTGCTCCGCGGCCTCGATCAACCTCTCGTACTCCCTCTTGTATGCCGCGGCCTGTTTGCTATGACATCTTTTATCGCTGTAAATTATGAACTTCAGAAATGAGGTTCAGAACCATATTTAACAGGTAGAAGGTATGAGGTTGGTGCAACATGTGACTTGAGGTTGAGGTTAGCAACTGAGGTTTTGGTAAATTATTGAGTTTGAGGTATGAGGTTGCACATCTGACATATTGAGGTTGTACAATGAGATTGAGCTTCCAGGTTGCCACTGATGGTGGCAAACCTTTTTTGTTGAGGTTCAGGTTTCAGGTTGCACTTTGATTTCCCCATTTGGCTCACCATTGACATACTATGGTTTCCCATCAGCATACTGTGGTATCCCATCAGCATACCACAGTTTCCCATCAACATACCATAGTTTACCATCACTCAACCATGGTTAACCATGGTTTGTGCTGACAGTCACAACATCAACGACACAGAGTATATAGCTGGTAAGCAGGCCAAGTCTACTGATGTCTTTGCACCCCCAGATTATCATCCAACTCAGGCCAAATCCCACTCTTTGCAACTATGCACCTATCTTTCTATTGTCTGCTACTTGCCTGAATTTATGTAACATCCAGACAACTTCTACTGAAGTTATCTTGATGATCATGACAACTCCATCACTACATCACCAATACCCAGGTGAATTATATTTTCCTCCTGTTGCAATTATTTTGACTATGCTTTTTAATTCACCTTTAATTACTATGAATCCATAATTACATTACTAATACACAGCTGAATTATATTTCACTCTTGTTGCCATTATTTTGCCACATAATCTCCAAGCTGTTAATTATTTTTGGCTGTGCTTTGGTTCGGTTTGACCTTGATCACTACAACTCTGACATTACATTACTGATACTCACCTGAAGGTTGCTCAAACTTTAATCACTACAACTTGATAACTACATTACTAATGTCTAGCCACTTTTTCTGTCATAGCAAATATCTTGCCATACAATTTGCTGAATTCCAAGTCACTACTTACTTTTGGCTGTGCTAACAGTTCAGTTTGAGCTAAGTTTTGGTTTCTGAAGATAAACTTGAGTTGCTTCCTACTTGAGACGATTTGCACATTTGAGCCCTATCCAATAACCAGATGATCTCAGTATGACACATTTATTGCCCTGATGGTGCAGCTGGAAGTTCTGCCGTCGTTTAACCCTGAGCAAGGTTAGACTTCACGTTTGGAAGGTTGCATGTTCAATCCCCACCTGTAGCACTTTATTATATTACTTTCGCCAGCTTGGACCAGACCGCTTTTTTCATTTTTTCTAAGCTTCCCTCTACAATGCCTTTGTCTTCATTGACCACAATTGACTCATCACCTTCACAGTTACACAGTTAAATACAAATTCAATTATATGCTGTATCAATTAGGCTTAGCGCGCACCTATTCTTAATTATTTTTTTTGACTTAGTCAGCATACCCATGTGATCTCTTTGGTCAACAACTCTGACTCAACTCTCGCTTCTACTTTACTTAGCATCACTCTGCCTACAAACCCACTGCACTCAGCAACCAGACTCCAAGTCTGGAGTGTGTTGGACTTTCAAGTCTAGCTCTTTTTGTTTTCTCAAAATGTCTGTTAACTTGCTGAGGCACTGCAATCCAAATGGCAGGCACAATGGTAGGTGCCACCATTCACATTGAGGCCGAAACATATTTCACGACCAATGCTGACTGTCTTCAGACATGCGCTATGGTGAAGATGACCCAACTTTGTGGCCACAACAATATACCTCTAAATTTCACCACTTGGAGGCCATCGCAAAAAGGGGTGCTTGGCAGGAAATCTCCATTATGTGGTGGGATCCCCAACAAGAGGACTTTGAGCGGGGCAACACCATAATGTGCAGCTTAGGGAAATTGTTGTATCCCATACTGTGCCTTCTGGAGGAGGCCGCTTGTCAACTGGCTGGTCAATGCCAAACCTATTGCAACACAGTGGGAGTGAAAGGGGAAACTATCTCCCCTCTCTTTGGTCAACTGGTTGAAAGTATGTGCCTTATTGGGATTATTAGTGGCAGCTCCGCCATCAGCATTGATCAATAAGGATATTACTAATGAACAGTCTAAGTAGATACAAGTAGAATATTCTAGATACATTTCTTGGTAGTATACAAGCCTGTAGTATTTACCTGCTAGAGTATCTCATTGCTCTAAAGCAGCCTTCTTACCAACAGTGCTATCGCAATTGTACTCTATTTCTTCTCTCTAATTTTGCCCTCCCCACTTAATCTACAACATGCCTCAGCCTGGAACACCTCCTTAATCTCCCATCCACATTCAATAAAATGTGCTTTGACATTACATCTGTACAGTGCATCTTCTTAGAATTAGGCACTTTATTTATACCCATAATCAGAATCCCATTGTTCTTTGAAGGGGGACTGGGTTGTTGGGGGTATGGAGAGGGGGCGCGCAATTCTCGCCTCAAGGACCGAGAAGGCAAGCCTGAAGCTGATAATAGCCTCGATGGCAAGTGAGACAAGACTGGATTGTTGAGTCCAGTGGAATCAGATGATAAGAGGGAGAGAAACCCAGGAGGGAGTTCAATTTGTGGGAGTGGAATAGAAGGAAGGAGTGCAGCTTCTGTGATTGTAAATATCACAACAAAATGTGATCAGGGGAGAATAGCCATGTCAGCCCATATCTCAAAGAATATTTGCCCGGGTCCATCCCCAGTTGTCACAAGTACATTGACAGCATCATTGAACTCGGGTGAAGGGAGAACACCAGAAACACCTAACAGACCACCCAGTTCCCTGAACCCATTTTGGAAGTCCCGAAAGGTTTCTTCAGCAAAATCGAGGGTTCGGCTCGTCGACACCTCAATGTTTGCAGCGAGAGGATGCAAGCCTTGTAAAATTGCCAAAATTGTGGGGTTAATACGACGAGTGGCAAGAGGGCCAGTGAGATGGGACCGAAGACATGTAATTAAAGCTGAGATGGTTGTTGAGAGGGATTTCCCACGCTCGGCAAGGAAAGATGGAGGGAAAGAGACACCAGTGAACACATGGCTAATGTCAGGGACACCATGCTGTTTCACAACAACATGGGAACTGACTTTCAAAGCTAAGAAATTGATAAGATTGATAACTTGATTGGCCGATGTGAAATACCTGGCGAGGAGGCTGCCAGAGCCTCAGCCATGTGGCAGAAGCGAAGAAGTGTGACAGCCAGTCACAGCTACCAGTAACAAGCTTGTCTCGTTCGTTGCTTATAGACATTCCACGACTTGCTCCATTTGCTCAGGAAGTGCTGCTAAATGCTTTCCGAACCCACTACCAACACTTTCAGAATGCAGTCAGTGATTTGGTTGGAAGCCATACTTATGTGATTTTCATTGAGCGACTCAGTGATGATATCAATGAATTTGCAAACATGGTAACTGAGGCGAGTGTTTCAACCATGGAGGAGCAATTTCCTCATGATGCAGAATCAAGCCATCTTTCCACCTGAAGAGTTTGCAATTCTGGAAACAAGTCTAGCTGCGATGTGAATTGACATTCGGCTTGAGTACCAAGAGGCTGTTGATGCATCGCACCATGGAAGGCCAGTCAGTGTACAGGCCATTCGTTCGGGTGGGCCCAGTCATTAAGGTTCCCCAGGAGTAGAGGTAGAGGTATTTTGAGGCCAACCTCTACCCCTACCCCTCAAACCTCTGACCTCCAGAGGTTTACCTCTACTTTACCTCTAGTACCTCCAAGGTTTACCCCTACACAACCTCTGTGAGAGGTAGAGGTAGAGGTTAGAGGTCCTTAGTGCAGAAACATGTTGAATTTGCTCCAGAAATGCATGCTGCAATTGACAAGTATAGACCATATAGTAGGGACATATAGGTAAACAGCAGGATACATGGTAAGAGTAATACAAAAAATCAAAATAATTGTAATCAAATAATCCTAATCCATCTTCCTTTCATATTCTGTTGTACAGCTGCCCATAACTCCTTATCACCAACCAGGTCATGCTTGCTCCATGATCCAAGGCAATAAAGTGAGCAACTACCACTACACCAGAGAGGACATTGCAAAATTATTTTCTATCCATAGTACCTCTCAGTACCTCTGAACCTCCCAAGGTAGGGTAGAGGTTTGGGAGGTTTTGAAATGGCCCGACCTCTACCCCTACCTCTGACAACCTTACCTCTGACCTCCAGAGGTTTACCTCTACCCCTAGGGAACCTTACCAGTCATCCTTGCATTCATATTGATCCGGATTTTCTCCAATGGGCCTATGGCCAGCGACCCACTGCAGGCATCAGTAGGTTTTTCAGAGTCAGGAGAACCACTGTTCAGAATGCTCTCCTTGAGTATGGCATTGCCGAGCCACAGCAAAGTCCTTTTGACCAACCCGATGCCCTTTCTGCTTCCGTCAATGCTGATCCCACAAACAATGATATTCTTGATCCTGATCTTCCCATTCCATCTGGCGACTTTCCTGCTGAGGTTGAAGAGTTAGCAGCTTCATCTCAGCCGACAGCTTCTTTTACTGGCCCTATGTCCTACATCTGTGATGATGACCTGGATATGCTTCTTCTCCGCTTGCGGACTCATGACCGGCAGGCAGGCCTTAGCATGTTCAATGGAATGCTTCGTCAACTCGGCCATCGTGTTAAAATCAAGCAGATTTGCCAGTCCCTCCTTCGCATTGACCCAGTGCAGCGAATATTTGAGCGCATCTGTATTCTTCGACGTGACTATCCTGTCCTTGGTCCGAATTCCCTCTGGCACCATGATGGCCAGCATGGTGAGTTTTTCCTTTCCTTTAGCATATTGATTTTTTCATGTTTCTGGGGCTAGGTTTGATTCACTGGGGCATTGTTATCCATGGCTTCATTGATGGGTATTCATGCCTTATCACAGGCCTGCGGGCGAGCAACAACAATACAGCTGATACAGTTTTGGAGCTATTTCTGAATGCTGCAAATGTGTATGGTGTCCCATCCCGGATGCGCGGGACCATGGTGCAGAAAATCTATATGTCGCTGCCTGGATGGAAAACTACTGTGGGACTTGCAGAGGCTCTTATATATGGGGAAGGTAGCTCAATCCGCAACTGCTTTTTGTTTCTGGACTGATTTCTACTCTTTAGAAGCGTTCATAATGTTCGCATTGCGCGACTCTAGGTCGATGTCACGGCCAAGTCGGTGCAACATGGGGCGATCATTTTACCCGGCTAGAAGTTTGGTATGGGCTTGACATCAAGAATGTCGCTCATATCTGGCCTTTACATCTCCTTTTCCTCGGCACAATCAATACCCAACTTACTTTCTTTGCCGAGTCGTGGAACCAGCACCACATTCAGATTCGGAATGGGACTAATTGGTCCCCCACTGACATGTTTGTCTTTGATATGTATGTCAATGATGTTCGCAGAGATCAGCTTCCTCAGGAAGAAGAAGATCTCGGTGAAGACAAATCGGAGGTGTATGGAATCGACTGGCAGGGCCTTCACGACGATAATATCCTCCACTCACAGGCCCAGAACAATTCTACCACAGAAGGCTCAAGCTCTTGGGTAGGCCACACTGGACCCCCTCCTGATCTCAGCCAGGTCATTGTACAGCCTCCTGTGGGAACTCTCACAGAAGAGGAGGCGACTGATTTGTATAACTCATTTTCACATCTCATTGGAAGTGCTGAAGATGGTGATATTATATTACTTTGGAGCCAAGCACTTGCTCATGTTCATGTATTATGCCCTGATGTATTTTGAATTTCAATTGGAAATCAACATAAAACATGTGGAACGATACTAAACTGCAGTTAATAATGGTAAACTATGGATGACAGGTGGCAGATCAAGAATGATTGTAGTTGTTGATGGCAGATCAAGGATGACTGCAGTTAATGGTCAAATGAAGGAAAATGCTGCCATTGGCTGGAATAACATGATTTTGATTGCATTTGACCATGATTGAACCATGGTCCAACCATGGTTTGACCATGATAGAATGCCAAAAAATGTTAATTCTCTGAATTGTCGTTCTGCATGCTCAACTACTCAAGTCTTGTACTAAACCTAGCAGATCTCGTCCCAAACCTCATAATTCTCGTTCTCAACCTCAAACTGCAACCTCTGGGCTTTATGTCCATAATCTCGTACTGCATGCTCAACCTCCCAATCACCAATTATAACCTCAGATCTACAAGATCAACCTGCTAAAATCATGTAACCTCAGTGCTCAACCTGTCAAAATCATGTAACCTAAGTGCTCAACCTGCTATCTGTGCTCAACCTCAATGTTTGCACCTCAACCTTATATTTTGCATCGAAAAAAGCTTTTATAGTTTGCGAAGTCCCTCCTGGTCCCGCGCTGCGTGAATAGTCCCCGACGGTCCTGCCACGGGGCTCGCCGGCACCTCGGGCTTCTTCGTCTTCTTGGCGGCGTCCCGATCCGCACGTGCCTGTCGTTCGGCGGCGAGCTTCTTTCTGGCGGCGTCCCGCTCAGCCTGCACCCGCAGTGCTTCCTCCCGCTCCTTCTCCTCGTCCCGCACCACTGTCAGCGCAACTTCCGAATCCTGCTCCGACAGCCGGGCGAGGTCCTTCCTGCGCACCACTTCGGCCGCGTCATCCTCGTCTCCGCCGTCCTCCCTCATGCGCTTCTCACGCCCCTCGTCCCCACTCTCCAACCCCGCATTGGCTGCCCTCTGTTTCCCGCTGATCACATCTGCCTGGTATCCTGCGTATTCCGGAGAGCCCTCATGGCTCCCGTTGTTATCGCCGCCGCTGGGTCCGGGGTTTCCTGGTTCCATTTTGTGTCGGTGTTGTGGGTGGTGGTTGTGGAGAAAGAAAATTTTCCTTGTTGTGATGTGTTTGACAACTGTCTTAGACTTGTGTCAACCCCGCACATGATGGTGTTGTTTTTCTCCGGCATTCCATTACCCTCGGCCGTCACATGCTTCCTCCCACGGCGTCCTTGTTCCTTGAGGGCAAGGAACGTAAAGGGGGGATACTGTTACATCCCGTACCACCTGGTGCCTCCTCCAGCGGAATCCGGCTCACCGGCTTATTACGCCGTCCGGCCTATCATCAAACTCCGCCACTACACCGGACTTCCTCCGGTTCATATTTTCTGATCCGCTGGTCTTCGGACTAGCATCCGGCCTTTGGCCGAAGATGGGCTTTCACGCAATGAAGTATTCTGAGTGTTTCCCGTTTATCCGCCTTCGCGTGGATCTCCACATGCTTCCCATCTACACGCCCCCATGCATTGTTCTCCATCCGTATGTTCCCTTGTACTCGCTTCAAGGCTATGTTCTCCATTTGCTATATTCCTTGTACTTCCTGATTCATAATTAGATCTGGCTTTAGTATTTAAACCCCGTATCTACCAGCTTGTACTTTAGATTAGTTATTAACGTCTTTGGACTCATCGTTCATCGTCTAAGTCGTTCTCCCTCCTACCTTGTTTACTTCGGCCGTCCGGCTCTTCATCCACTTCACCAGCTGGTAGTCTAGCTTGCCCAGCACCTCTGTGGCATAGTGTCCCCCACGTTCGTTCACCTTCGGCTTTCGGCATTACTACACCGACCGGCTTTCCTATCCCGACCGGCTTTCATACACCGGCCGGCTTATCCAGCATAGCTCTTCCTCGCGGCTTGGTATATAACACTGGCGCGATACCGAGGCTTGCGCGATGACGGACAAAGTCGGCGAAAGGCAGGGGTTTAGTGAGGGTGTCAGCGGTGTTGTCGTGAGATGAGATGCGGGGGAGTGTGATTTTTAGTTTCTCAATGCAGTCGTGTATGTGGTGGTAATGGTTGTCAATGTGCTTTGCCCGTGAGTGGAACAATTGATCGCCAGCGAGGATGATAGCAGCATTGTTGTCACAGAAAATTCGAGAAGGTTCGTCGACCGTGATGCCGATACCACGCAGGAGCATGCGTAACCAGCATGCTTCCTTCGCGGCCTCAGATGCTGTGATGTACTCGACCTCGGTCGATGATAGTGTGACCACTTTCTGCTTACACGATGCCCATGAGATCGACCCGGAGCCAAGACTGAAGGTGTATCCCATGATGGACTTTTGGCGGTCGCGGTCGTTCGTGAAGTCAGTGTCGCCGTGAGCCAGCAGTCTGATCGGATTCATGCTGCCCAGGACGAGCACAAACTCACGAGTCAGCTTCAGGTATCGGACGACGCGGAGCACGGCCAGCCAGTGGACTTGGCGGTAGCAGTTGAGGAAGCTAGTGAGGACGTTGACGGTGAAGGAGATGTTGGTCCGAGTTCCGATGGCAACATACATGAGAGAACCCACGAGGGAGCGGTAGGGTACAACAGCTAGGCGGTCGGATTCCTTGTGAGACAGAGGGTCAGTGGGCCGGCGCAGGTCGGATTTCGCCTCCATAGGTGTGGTCACGGTGTAGGCGTCGGCTTGTCCGAATTGCGTGATGATGCGGTCAATGAGGGCGGTCTGGGAGAGGGAGATTGTGCGTCGTTCAGGGTCGCGGATGACACTGATCCCGAGGCAGTACCTGACCTCGCCCAGGTCAGAAATGGCCCATCGCGCGCGGAGTTGTGTCTTGAACGCGTCATTTGCGGCCGGGGTACTCGAAGCACATATCATGTCGTCAACATGCACGGCGACAATTGTGGAATCACCCCCGGGGCTATGACGGATGTAGACACACCACTCGCACAGCAGTCACTTTAATCCCCAACCCAGCATGGCCTCATTCATGTGTTTGTTCCACTCGTGTCCGGCCTGTTTTAGTCCGTACAGAGACTTCACCAGCTTTCACAGCCACTTCTCCTTCCCTTTCTCTTCGAAGTGTTTCGGTTGGTGTGTATACTGGTATTCGTTGGGGGGCAGATTGGCGTTGAGGAATGCAGTCTTAACGTCGACCTGCTGGATGTCCCATCCCCGTGTTGCGGCGACATGGAGGATAGCACGGAACAATTTGAGACGCGCGGTCTGGGACGTAGTCTGGGTGTAGTCTCGGCCGTAGACCTGTCTGTAGCCCTTAACACAGTACCGAACGTTGTTGTGCACCACAGTCCCGTCCACATTGTGCTTGCATACATATACTGGCTTGACATCCAATATTGTATAAAAGCTTTTTTCGCTGAAAATTATAAGGCTGAGAAATGAGGTTCAGAACAGCATTTTAAGACATTGAGGTTTGAGGTTTTGTGAAAATATCAGGTTGAGAATTGAGGTTTAGCCATTTTTTTAGGTTGCACTAGCAGGTCTGAGATTGAAAATGTGAGGTTTAGTACGAGATTTGTCAGGTTAGGGACGAAACCTGCCAGGTTGAGTGTTAAGGTGGAGAACGAGGTACTCAGAATTCTTTGTCAGCTCCACATCATCATATGATGGATCAGATGGGATCAAAACTGCAATGTTTCAGCCAACTCCAGAAACTAATGTTTAACCTCTATATATTTAGATAATCCTGGTTCACAATAATAGCTTCTGGAATTTGCCTTGAAATTGATGGCTGTCTGCATTGGGTTGGAAAGGGTGGGCTCTGGCAATTCTCAGAATATTAATGGCTTGCCGTATTGGGTGCCTGCCTGCCTTGCAATTGATGAGGTGCACACATCTGGGCTCCTATTGATGGTTTTTTGCTTGAAAAGCCAATATTCATTCTGAAAGCACCGGCTCTCAGAAAGTATTTTGCATTTTGCAGGCCAATGAGGCCATCTATTGAAAAACACATCTAGAAGACTCTTGTAGCCCTTGATGAGCTCTACAATTTGGGTATAAGGATCAGCCATTTGCGGTCAAATTTTCCTTTTTGGGAAATAAACGCTTTCGTCCCAAAAAGTATTTTTTGGCAAAAACCAGTCCCTCACCCGCTTTCCATCCGTTTTGGATGTTCTAACTTGGTAGGGATCTTTATTTGTACCTTCCAAAGCATATTAGGATGTATTGAACATCATAACAGTGCTGTAATGGGGTGAGAATAGCGAAATAAATGATTTTTGCCTTTGGGGTCAGTATCTTGGGGATGTATAGCTATTCTCACTGTATAATACCATCTCACCATATATTCAGGGCGTCTGAAGTCAATCCCTCCCTCCTACCAGCCTATAAATGACAATAACATTACCCTGTGCCCCTATGAGGAAATCACATTTTCACTTGATTACCTGTCCTTGGATTGCTTGCAGTGCATAAGGGTATTCTCAGAAGGTTTATTCCATGTTAACTTGCCAGAAATGGGGACACTCATGCTTCAGGGAAGTCAATATATCATTATTGACCTTGATAGTGAATTCCTGGGTTGTGCACCTCATATACCTGGTACTAAGGTTATGGGAACAGTTATGCAACATCCCAATGAATTCATCAACCCATCTGATGAGTTGTAATGCAATAGTACACCAAAATATGGCCTTGAAGTCGAAAAATGTGGAATCCCATTTTTTCACTTGTTTGATGAATAGGGCACTTAGAAGATGAGATAAAGGTGAATAAACACCACAGAATGAAATGTTGAGCTCACACTGTTTGAAATATTCAAGTTTTTTACTCAAGTTTTAGGTGAAAATTTATTTGAGTTTTTCACGCTGGTTTCCACCGGAAATATTTCGAGTTTTTCAGCATGATTTTTAGCACAAACTAGACTAGGGACGGTCAGAGTAGGTGATTCTCGGTGATTCTGACGGTGATTCTGACAGTGATTCTGAAGTGATTCTGTAAATTATTTTGAATTAAAATTGTGTGAGAATCATCCAGAATAAAACTGAGCTCTGACTGTCCCTTTCCGAAATGTGATTCTCGCGATGATTCTACATTCAGAAAATACGACGGCAATAATTATTTGGTTACCTGATGGCTATGCTGTGCAAATTCTCCTCGCAGCTGTCATGGCTCACGCCACTCGACCCGCTGCACGCACAGAGGCCCTCTTATCCTACATCCTTGGACACTTTTTTGTAACAAATTTGTCCTGCTCTTCGAGAGCTTCTTCAGCGGCCAGCTGGGCGGCAGCTTTTGCCTTCTCCGTGGTAACGGCTGCTCGAGGGGCCATGGCAGGCCTGAGTGCAAGTGCGTCGGGTGAGAAGTCCAATAACAAAGGCTGGATTTGTCAGCTTGCCCAGCCACCGATATGTAGCCACAAAATAAATGTAGTGTAGTTTGAAATCGTGATGAACGAGAATCAGAATCACCCAACAAATAATTGTTGAATCTCCTCCAGAGGCGATTCAACAATTCATGGTGATTCTGGTTTTCGGTGATTGACTCACGATTTATTAATTCCAGAATCAACAACAGAATCACCATCAGAATCACCAATATAAAAACAATATAAAAGCTACTCTGACCGTCCCTACTGAAAATCAATATAAAAGACTTGAAATAATATTCATAAATTTGTTTTGAAGATTCACATCAATGTTTCACCCCTTTTCAAGAGCCTACATGACAGTGAAAAACTCAAAACAATTTTCACTGCAATTTCAACTCAAAAACAATGTATCAAACTAGTAAGAAAATGTGGTGTAAAACTTGAAACATTTTCAGTGAAAAAGATCCTGAAAATTGAGGTTGAAAACTTAAATTAAAGGTGATGAGTTTATTTTGAAAAGTAATACCAATATTTCACCCAGTTTCAAGGCCCTAAATGATGGTGAAAAATTCAAAACAAACTTTACTGCAATTTCAGCTCCAAACAGAGCACAAAAACTTGTGAAAAATCTCCAGGAAGACTGGTGTAAAACTTGAAATACAAAATTCAAGTTTTTCACCCTTCCACAAAGGCAGTTTATTCAAGAATTTTCATGAAAAGATATGGCAAGTAAGATTCACAATTTACACATTAGTTTCCGCTCTAAACTTGGGTGAAAAACTTGAAATATTTTCAACAACATTTTTCCTTGAAAACAAGGTGAAAATTTTGAAATAATGTTCCTATGTTTCACTGGAACTTTACAGCCTTTTGCGGAACATAGGGCAGGCACATTTTTTTTCCTATTTTTGTGTTTACGCCAGGAACACTCTCCTGAGCTCAATTCTAGTTGGATTCTCTTGAGACCGAGTGCGTTAGAATCACATTCAAAATCCGCAGTCACCACAACACCGATATTTTTTGATATCCTTACATAATAGAATTCTCACCAAAAATTCTTGGTTTCCGCTAGGAACGCTGTAGCAATAGGAGTAGTGCACCGATTGAGCTAATTCTTGGATATGTTATGTATCACATGTGGTACTAGTCAAGGCCACTCTCACCTATTTAATCTAGCCATATATCCTCATTTGGCACACATTTTTGTGAGGTACATATTTACACATCATGATAAATGAAGGTATATACCACCATTTGGTGGTGGTAACATTGTAAGATGGTACGGTTGACTAGTACCACATGTGATACATAACATATCTAAGAATTGAATCAGCCACAATGAGGATTGGATTTAAATTGAGATGGGTGCAATCAGCTTGGATTTGTGACTTGTGGGTCAGAACCCATGTATTTGGCATCCCAGGCATCCATCAACCTACTCATTATCAAAATACATTCACATTCAGCCGTGCACAGTCCAGCCGAATAAGGTCAAATTTGTGATTTGTGCCTGATGACCCACACATTTGCATCCCAAGAATTCATCTAGTGACTCAGCAGCAAAATCCATTCATATTCGACCCTAGACAGTCAACATCACTGTCACAATTCCCCCGGAATCCTATTTTCAGGGTCGGATTAAATTTACGACCAGCTAAATGGAGTTGGATTTTTTATTTGTGAGTCACAAGCCATGCATTGGCATCCCAAGAATCCATCTAGCCACCTAGCAGCAAAATCCATTCACATTTGTCCCTACCCAATCAACATCACTGTCAAAATTCCCCTGGAATCCTGTTTTCATGGTCGGATTATATTCGCGACCAGCCGAATGAGGTTGGATTTTTTGTTTGTGAGTCACAAGCCATGCATTGGCATCCCAGGAATCCATCTTGTCACCCAGCAGAAAAATGCATTAACATTCAGCCCTGTGCAGTCAATATCATTGCTGAAATTCCCCCAGAATCCTGTTTTTAGCCTCTGATTTAATTCAAGACCAGCCAAATTAGCGAGGATTTTTTATTTTTGGGTCACAACCCATTCATTTGTATCCCAGGAATCCATCTTAGCCACTCAGGAACAAAATCCATTCACATTCGGCCATATGCAGTTAACATCATTGCCAAAATTCCCCTGGAATCCTGTTTTGGGGGTTGAATTAAATTCGTGACTGGCTGAATGAGCTTGGATTTGTGATTTGTGAGTCAAAGGTCATGCATTGGTATCCCAGGAATCAATCTAGCCACCCACCCGCAAAATCCATTCACATTCTACTGTACACAGTTAACATCATTTCTGAAATTGCCCAGAATCTTGTTTTCATCCTCGGATTAAATTTGCGACCTGCTGAACCAGCTTGGATTTGTGATTTGTGTATCAGAACCCAGGTATTTGAATCCCAGGAATCTGTCACCCGACTGGTTGTCAAAATCCATTTACATTTGAGCCTATGCAGTCAACATCATTACCGAAATTCTCCTGGCGTCCTATTTTCAGGGTCGGATTAAATTCACAACCAGGTGAATCAGCTTGGATTTGTGATCTGTGTGTCAGAACCAACATATTTGCAACCAAGGAATCCGTTGGCCAATTTGTTGTCAAAATCCATTTACACGCAGTCAACATCATTGCCAAAGCCCCCCTGGAATCGTGTTTTCAGGGTCTGATTAAATTCACAACCGACTGAATCACCTTGGATTCGAGATTTGTGAGACAGAAGCTAAACATTTGCATCTGAGGAATCCATTTAGCTACTCAGCAGAAAAATCCATTCAAAGACAGCCCTACATAGTTGACATCATTGCCGAAATTTGCGACCGGCTGAATCAGCTTGGATTTGTGATTTATGGGTCAGAACCCATTCATTTGCGACCCAGGAGTCCGTTGGCCGACCTTTTGTCAGAATCCATCCAGATTCAACCCTACACAGTCAACATCATTGCTGAAAATCCCCCAGAATTCTGTTTTCTCAGTCGGATTAAATTCACAACCAGCCAAATAAGCTTGAATTTGTGATTTGTGTCTCATAACCCATGCATTTTCATCCTAGAATCCATCCAACATCCCAGCAGCAAAATCCATTCACATCCAACCCTATGCAGTCAACATCATTACCCAAATTCCCCCGGAATCCTGTTTTCAGTCTCAGAATAAATTTGTGACAGGCCGAATCAGCTTGGATGTGAGATTTGTGAGACAGAATCAATGGATTGACATCCCAGGAATCCATCTAGCCACCCAGCAGCAAAATCCACTCCCATTCAGGCCTGGGCAGTCAACATCATTGCCAAAATTCCCCTGGAATCCTGTTCTCAGGGGCGGATTAAATTTGTGACAGACCGTATCAGCGTGGAATTTTTATTTGTGAGTCACAAGCTATGGATTGGCATCCCAGGAATCCATCTAGCCACCCAGCAGCAAAATTCATTCGCATTAGGCCCTACACAATCCACATCATTGCCAAAATTCCCTTGGAATCCTGTTTTCAGGGTCGGATTAGATTCACGACTGACCGAATTAGCTTGGATTTGTGATTTAAGAGTCAGAAGCCATGCATTTGCATCCCTGGAATACGTCACCAGAGTCTTTGTCAAAATTCATTTACATTTGACCCTACGCAGTCTACATCAGTGCCAAAATTCACCCGGAATCCTGTTTTTAGCCTCGGATTAAATTCACAACCGGTCTAATTAGCTGGGATTTTTCATTTGTGGGTCAGAACCCATGTATTTGCATCCCAGAAATCCATGTTAGCCACTAAGCAGCAAAGTCCATTGACATTCAGCCCTAGCCAGTCAACATTATTGCTGATATTTCCGTGGAATCCGGTTTTCAGGGTTGGGTTGAATTTGCGACAGGCCAAATTAGCTAGCATTTGTGATAAGTGGGCCAGAGCCAATCCCTTCGGATGTCAGGAATTTGTTCAGCTACTCAGCATCAAAATCCATTCACATTTGCCCCTCCGCAGTCAACATCATTGCCAAATTTCCCCCAGAATCCTGTTTTCAGGGACAGATTAAATTCACAACCGGCTGAATCAGCTTGGATTTGTGATTTGTGGGACAGAATCAACCCATTTGCATCCAAGGAATAAATCTAGCCACCTAGGATCAAAATCCATTCACATTCAGCCCATTGCAGTCAACATCATTGCCAAAATTCCCCTGTAATCGTGTTTTCAGGGGCAGATTAAATGTGAGACAGGCCGTATCAGAGTGCGTTGGTGTTTGTGGGTCACAAGCTATGGGGATCCATCTAGCCAATCAGTAGCAAAATCCATTCACATTTGGCCATACACAGTTAACATTATTGCCGAGATTGCCCCAGAATCTTGTTTTCAGCTTCAGATGAAATTCGGGATCGGCCAAACCAGGTTGAATTTGTGATTTGTGCGTCAATACCCATGCATTTGCATCCCAGGAATCCGTCACCCGACCCGTTTTTGAAATCTATTTACATTCGAGCCTACGCAATCAACATAATTACTGACATTCCCCCAAAGTCCTGTTTTCAGGGTCAGATTAAATTCACCACTGGGGAAATCAGCTTGGATTTGTGATTTGCCAAGCAGAAGCCTTGCATTTTCATCCCAAGAATCCATCCGCCTCTTGTTAAAATCCGTTTATATTCGGCCCCACGCAGTTGACATCATTGCCGAAATTCCCTCAGAATCCTGTTTTCAGAGTTAGATTTAATTTGTGACCAGCGGAATGAGCTTGGATTCGTGATTTGGGGGTCAGTACTCATGCATTTGCAACCTATGAAAACGTTGGCCGACTTATTGTCAAAATTGAGTTATATTCAACTTCACGCAGTCAACATCATTGCTGAAATGCCCCCGGAACCCTGTTTTGAGGGTCGGATTAAATTTGCAACTGACTGAATTACCTTAGATTTGTGATTTGTAGCTCAGAACCAATGCATTTGCATCCCAGCAATCTGTCGGCCGACTTGTTGTCAAAATCCATTTACATTAGGCCCTAGGCAATCAACATCATTGCCCAAATTCCCCTGGAATTCAGTTTTCAAGGTCAGATTAAATTTGCGACCGGCCAAATCAGCTTAGATTTATGATTGGGGAGTCAGACGCCTTCGAGTGGCATCCCAGGAAATTCCATTTACGTTCGGCCCTACACAGTCAACATCATTACCAAAGTCCCCTGGAGTTCTGTTTTCATGGTCGGAACAAATTTGCAACCAGCCAAAGCAGCTAGGTTTTGTGATTTGCGAGTCAGAAGCCATGCATTTGCAAGCCTGGAATCCAGCTGCTCACATGTTGTCAAGATCCATTTACATTCAACCCTACACAGTCAACATCTCTGTCAAAATTCCCCTAGAATCCTGTTTTCAGGGTCTGATTAAATTTGTGAATGGCCGAATCAGCATGGATTTATGATTTGTGGCTCAGAACCCATGCATTTGCATCCCAGGAATCCATCACCCGACTTGGTGTCCAAATCCATTTACATTGGAGCCTACACAGCCAACAGAATTACCAACATTCCCAGGAGTCCTGTCTTCAGGGTTGGACTAAATTCGCGACAGGGCGAATGAGCTTGGATTTGTGATTTGTGAGGCAGAAGCCATGCATTGCTATCCTGGGAATGCTTCAGCCGATTTGTTCTCAAAATTCATTTACATACGACCCTACGCAGGATTGGGCGAGTCGTGAATTTAATCTGACCCTGAAAACAGGATTCCGGGTGAATTTTGGCAATGATGTTAACTGCGTAGGGCTGAATACAAATGGATATTGACAACCGGCTGGCCAAAGGATTCTCGAGATGGTAATGTATGGTGTCTGCCTTGCAAATCACAAATCCAAGCTGATGCACCCAGTCACGAATTTAACCCGAACCTGAAAACAGGACTCCAGGGGAATGTCAGTAATTATGTTGACTGCGTAGGCACAACAAGTCGAGTGGCGGATCTCTGGGATGCAAATCCATGGGTTCTGAGCCACAAAT
Source organism: Mycena galopus ATCC 62051 (assembly GCA_014925785.1). NCBI lineage: Eukaryota > Fungi > Basidiomycota > Agaricomycetes > Agaricales > Mycenaceae > Mycena > Mycena galopus. Next base: position 212,433 of record WIQG01000235.1, read on the forward strand.
CATAAATCCAAGCTAATTCAGCTGGTTGTGAGTTTAATCTGACCCTGAAAACAGGATTCCAGGGGAATTCTGACAGTGATGTTGACTGCGTAAGGTCAAATTTGAATGGATTTTGACAACAATTCTGCAGACGGATTCCTGGGATGCCAATGCAAGGGTTCTAACCCACAAATCACAAATCCAAGCTGATTCAGCCGGTTGCGAACATAAAACAGGATTCCAGGGGAATTTTGGCAATGATATTGACTGTGTAGGGTCAAATGCGAATGGATTAAGATGCTAGATGGCTGGACGGATTCCTAGAACCCGAATGCATGGGCTCTGACTCACTAATCACAAATCCAAGCTAGTATGGCAGTTCGCGAATTTAATCCGAGGCTGAAAACAGGATGCCGAGGTAATTTCGGCAATGATGTTCACTGTGTAGGGTCAAATGTCAATGAATTTTGCTGCTGGGTGGAGAAATGAATTCCTTGAATGCAAAACCATGGGCTCTGATGCACAAATTATAAATTGTATTTGGTTCAGCTGGTGTGAATTTAACAAACAGGATTCTGTGGTAATTTCAGCAAGGATGTTGACTGTGTATGGCCGAATATGAATGGATGTTGCTGCTTAGTGGCTAGATGGATTCCCGGGATACCAATGGACGACCTCTAGCTCACAAATCGCAAATCCAAGCTGATTTCGCCTGTCGAAAATTTGATCCAACCCTGAAAACAGGATTCCAGCGGAATGTTCGCAATGATGTTGACTGTGTAGAGCCGATTGTGAATGGATTCTCCGGCTGAGGGCGAGATGGAATCCGAGGATGCAAATGCATAGTTTCTGGCGCACAAATTGCAAATCCAAGCTCATTGGTCATGTCAAGAATTTAATCGGACACTGAAAACAGGATTCCAGGGGGATTTCGCTAATGATGTTGGCTGTGTATGGCCAAATGTGAATGGATGTTGACAACGAGCAGGCCAACGGATTCCGACCCATAAATAAAAAATTCAAACTGATTTAGGCACTCATGAATTTAATCCGACCTTCAAAACAGTATTCTGGGGAAATTTCAACAATGATGTTCACTGTGTAGGGTTGAATGTAAATTGATTTTGAGAAGAAGTCGGCCGAAGAATTCCTGAGATGGCAATGCATGGCTTCGGCCTCACAAATCACAAATCCAAGCTGATTCGCCCGGTCACGAATTTAATCTGACCCTGAAAACAGGACTCCAGGGGAATTTCAGCAATGATGTTGATTGCGTAGGGGCGATTGGGAATGGATTTTGCAGCTGGGTGGAGAAATGAATTCCTTGAATGCAAAACCATGGGCTCTGATGCGCAAATTATAAATTGTATTTGGTTCAGCTGATGTGAATTTAATCCGCCCCTGAAAACTGGATTCCGAGGGAATGTCGGCAATGATGTTGAGTGAGAAGGGCTGAATGTGAATTGACTTTGCTCCGGGGTAGCTAGATGGATTCCTAGCATGCCAATGCATTGATTCTGTCCCACAAATCTCGCATCCAAGCAGATTCGGCTGGGTGCAAATTTAATCCGAGGCTGAAAACAGGAGTCCAGGGGAATTTCGGCAATAATGTTGACTGTGTATGGTTGGATGTGAATCAATTTTTCTGCTGAGTTGCTAAATGGATTTCATGGATGCAAAAGCATTGGTTATGAGGCACAAATCACAAATTAAAGCTTATTCAGCTAGTTGCGAATTTAATCCTAGCGTGAAAATAGGATTCCGGCAGAATGCCGAGAAGGATGTTGACTGTGTAGGGTTGAATCTGAATGGATTTTGACAACAAGTAGGCCCACTTATTCCTGGGTTGCAAATGCATGGGGTCTAACCCATGAATCACAAATCCATGCTGATTCAACAGGTCGTAAATTTAATCTGATGTTGAAAACAGGATTCCGGGGGAATTTCAGTAATGATGTTGACTGAGCAAGGTCGAATGTGACTGGATTTTGACAATAAGTCGGCAGACAGAGTCCTGGGATGCAAATGCATGGGTTTTCACCCCGAAATCACAAATCCAAATTGATCCTGGATGGATTTTGTGAAGAGGTCGGCCAAATCCAAGCTGAGTTGGCCGGTCGCAAATTTAATCCAACCTTGGAAAGAGGATTCAGGGGGAATTTTGCCAATGATGTTGACTGGGAAGGATTGAATGTGAATGGATTTTGACAACCAGTTAGCCTATGGAATCTTAGGATGCAAGTGGATGGGTTCTGAGCCACAAATTGAAAAAATCCATCCCGCTCTTTCATCTTATCCGGTCCCGTCTGCAGCCGTATCCTCACTTGCCAAAAATTCAAGTTAATTCGGCTGGTAGTGAATGTAATCTGACCCTGAAATAGAATTGACAGGGAATTTTGACAGTGATGTTGTCTGCATAGCATCAAATGTGAATGGATTTCAACAAAAGATTGGCCGCTTGATTCCCAGATTGCAAATGCATTGCTTCTGACTCACAAATCACAAATCCTAGCTAATTTGGCCTGTCACAGGCTCGAATGTAAATAGATTTCAAAAACGAGTTGGGTGACGGATTCCTGGGATGCAAATGCATGGGTATTGACGCACAAATCACAAATTCAACCTGGTTTGGCCGATCCCGAATTTCATCTGAAGCTGAAAACAAGATTCTGGGGCAATCTCGGCAATAATGTTAACTGTGTACAAGATAGGCCTGCGCTTCGCTCCGGCCAGCCAGGAACCTTCAGTCCACTTGATTGATGGATCGTAAAACGGAAATTACAGTAAAGCTCATCCCGTCTCCTCCATCCAGGTCCTAAGTGGAACACTCCTGAATGAAGTTTTCAAGAAATTGACAGCTCAAGTGCAGCTCGGCCGAGATGCCCGATCTGGGAGTTAAAGGTCAGTCAAGTCATGAAGTGAGCTGAAGATTGACGGAGTACATAATAATAGAAGTCAACAAATCCATAATCCGGCTCAGTCTGCTTTCTTTCCTCCCTGAATGCGAAATATTCCTCAGGGAAAGTCGCCGCCATGCGAGGACATCGGAGACGATTGAGTACATCAGTGAACCCAAATTTCGGGGAAGTCATAACGTACCGGCAACAGGAAATCGGGGCCTAGAAGATAAATTTCAAAAACACAGGGCTTGGACATACGAAGAACTAAATCAGCCCATCTGACCTGCAGCGCATCAGTAGCGGGCGTGGGGGTATCAGAAGCACACATATGGCCAGGATGTGGGGTCGGTTGTAGGAATGAGTGAATTGGAACCAGAAATTATTGAGGTGTGGCGACATGCCCAGTGTCGACTGCGGAAGGCCGACTATTTGGTCAAGATTTGGAGGAGCGGTGTGGGTGAAACTATCCGAGCCCCACTTAAGTCAAGAGGCGGTTGGACCGATTTTTTACTTAAGTCCCTGACTTAAGTCACGGCGCGACTCAAGTCGCTCCACCCCATGTTCCACCCACCGCCAGGCACGTCTGCCCTCTGCGGCATACCCACTCAAGTCGCGCCCCCAACTCGAGTCGGCCAAAACCACTCAAGTCGCCCTCTGCGATGACTTAAGTCATACACGATATATCTCATATATCTGTATCATATATCGTACATGTGGTAGGTACATGAAATACAAGAAATCCAACTTAAGCCGTCCCCCATACTTGAGCCGTCCCCCATACTTAAGCCGTCCCCCATACTTGAGTCGTCCCCCATACTTGAGTCGTCCCCCATACTTGAGTCGTCCCATACTTGAGTCATCCAGATACTTGAGTCCGCCCGCTGACTCAAGTCTTTCGCCGCCGCCGCTTCTTCGCCTGCGGCTTTACCTGCTCCTCCTCTTGCTCTTCCTCCTCCTCCCGCGCGCGCTTCGGAACTGCCTTACGACGTGGGGCCTTGGCCGGTCCCGGTGCCGCCGCCCTGGCCTTCTTCGTTGCCGCCGCCGCCTTTGCTTTCGCCGCTGCCGCCGCCTTCGTAGACGTCCTCGTGAGACGACGACCACTCCCTCCTTCCTGTCCCCCCGCGCTGTCGTCTTCTCCGTCGTTGTAGTCCTCTCCCTCGCTGATCTCGGGCGCAGGTGGCTTGGGCGCGACGTCCTCGGGCCCTGGGATGAAGGGCGCAGGTGGCTTGGGCGCGACGTCCTCAGGCCCTGGGATGATGGACGCAGGTGGGATGATGGGCGCGACGTCCTCGGGCCCTGGGATGAAGGGCGCAGGTGGCTTGGGCGCGACGTCCTCAGGCTCTGGGATGATGGGCGCAGGTGGAATGATGGGTGCGACGTCCTCGGGCCCTGGGATGAAGGGCGCAGGTGGCTTGGGCGCGACGTCCTCAGGCTCTGGGATGATGGGCGCAGGTGGAATGATGGGTGCGACGTCCTCGGGCCCTGGGATGAAGGGCGCAGGTGGAATGATGGGCGCGACGTCCTCGGGCCCTGGGATGAAGGGCGCAGGTGGCTTGGGCGACTTGGGTGCGCCCTTGTCACTGCGTTCTTCGTTATCGTCGTCCACGGGCCCCGGGATGATGGGCGCAGGTGGCATCGGGGCGAAAGGCGGTTTGGGTGCTGTCCCCTTTGGCCCCGCATCGTCGTCGAGCTTCAGTGGCTTGGGAAAAAGATTTGGTGTGCCTGCGCCAGCTACTGATGCCAGATTTTCAGCGAGCTCGACCCATTCGCCCGGCTTGAGCGAATTTGGCGCCTTGAGTGGCGTCTCCACTCGCTCAGGGTCGTAGAAGTCAGTGGGCCTCTCCACGATATCGGCCCAAGGAATGTCTTGTGTCCCGAACGCGTACTCTGTACGCAATCAAGTGAGTTAAAGTGAGCCATCAAGGATAATCAAGTACCATTCGCGCCACGCACCGTATGACTCTTGTAAGTATGCTGAGACTATAATGACCAGCTTCTTCTGTGCCTGGTCGTACACATCTTCGGGGGCCAGAGGGAAGGTGGGTATTTCTCGCGCGGTGTTCTTCCGCGTTTCGGCTTGGACGTACTCTGTCGTCCCCGCCATTAAACCCGGTGCCACCCATGAAAAACCCAAAAATAAAGCTAGCGTACCTTTCAGCGGCCCCGCGAGCCAGCCGTTCATGCGGTCGGCCAAACCTTGCACACACGCGTGGTTTTTCTCCTTGAAGCCGTGCGGAATGGATATCCCATCTGGAACGGCCTCCACCCTGTCGCCACAATCAGTATAGATCCCAAGTACGCACAGACTGCCTACCAATTGAATTGAACGTTCTCATCGACGTCAATCCAGCCCATACACATCACCGCGGCAAATGGTCGGAATTGCTTGCTCTCGTTGAGGGCTTGCACCATGGACTTGAAGCCACCGTTGACAGTATTTTGTCGTCTGCAATATTCTAGTGAGCCCAGTGGCACGGAGACAATTAACATCACTTACTCCACCCAGTCGGTATTCTCGTCGATCTTCGTGGCGGCAGCATCCCACTCCTCTGCATTCTGCTTCTCCCACAGCAGCCGCTCTGCTTTGCGCGTCCTGGCACCCAAGTTGATGTCGTCGGGTAAAGCCGCTGCGAGCGCAGCGATAGCGTCTTGCTCCTCGGCAGCGAACTTTTTGCGTCCATTGAGTGTCGTAAAATCGAGCAATTTCGCAACGTCCCCAAGAGTCGCCTTTGGTGTCGCGTCGGCGGACTCATTGTTGGTCTTTTTCTTACTCTTCTTCGCCGACCTTTTGTTCGCAAAGCACTTGAGAATCAACTGCGCATCGTCAGAGTCAATCGGAGCCCAAGAAATAAACGACTTACATTCTTCCAGGCAGCCTTGGAGTAACCTCGCAGAAGTGCCGCGTGAGTGGCATTGTCGACGTCGTCGTCTTGGATGTCCCCGCTGCTGGTTTCGACACACTTGTCTGGATGCGCAAGCTTCCATTCGGCCACGCGCTCAGCTATCAGTAATCTTTCTTCTTCGGCATCGTCCGGTCCCGACTGGTGCTGGAAAGCCTTCGACCCGAGGGCTTCGTTGAAGGCTTTAGTCTTGAAAGCCTTCCAGTGCGCCTCGGTCAAGCCCGCAACGTCGACGTCGCGCAAACACACGCCGAGAACAAAGCTGCGCTGGTGGTCGGAGAGTTTCGGTATAGGAAGCTCCCCTGTTTTGTTGAAGTCGACTCGCACCAAGAGTGGCACGGCCATGCGGTCGGGGACGTCGGCCTCCACGTACGTAGCAAACATCTTCGAAGCCTTGGGGTCGGCGTTGGTGTCGCCTTTCTCGCCCTTTTTGCGCGGCATGATTGGTGAGAGGAGGACGGGAGGATTTTTCGAGCCGCAGGTCGAGGTAGGTGGGAGGAATTGACAAGTCAGAGAGTCACACAAGCTGCAGTTTCCAAATTGCTTGCCGAATGCGCTTTGACAGACAATAAGGCATCGCCAATTATTGAAGTCGCTTGGATTGCCTTAACGAGTAACCCTACCCCGTGGCCAATTCAAGCGCTAGGTCGCATTGTCAGTCTCGGAGCAACTTTCAAAGCGGATTTATCGTACCTGAATCCGGAACAAAACCCCGCCTCCCGTCTCTTCGTCTCTCACTGCCCAAGTCCAATTACTCTCGTTATTTACACAACATTAGAATTGTTAAACGCGGTTTTATACACGTATACTTTTTACAAAAAATAATGACGATGAGACGACTTGGTGTGCGTGAAATAACTAGTTTATGATCGAAGTCGGTGGGCGGCAGTGGTGGATAGCCTGGCTTGGCGTCTCCCGATTGAGCGCAGAGCACTCGCCGTGCGTCAGCGGTTTATCGCGCGTCGCGTGTGACCTTGAAGTTGCCGTCGAGCGTAACATACTCGCAAACGAGGTGCCTAAAAATCGGGTTAGCAGCATGTTCTCAACCAGTCTGTGAGTTCGTACAACGCTGTATTGCTCCCGTTGTCGCGTTTGACCTTGAAGCTTCCGTCGAGTGTAAAATGCTCGCAAACGAGGGTCCTGATAATCGGGTTAGCATCATGTTGTCAATCAGTTCGTGAGTTTGTACGACGCACCTGAGATACCTTGGTCTGTCTACAATCAAAGGTATGTTCACCCCAATGTACTCCGCTGGAACTCCTTCCGGGAATGGCAGTGACGCCGTCTGTACATCTGCCTCCAATGTCGAGGTTGTTGTTTCAACGAGGGTTTCCGAAGCGTGTTTCATTGCCGTCTGAAAGAGAGGCGGGAGGATTTTTCGAGTCGTAAATCGAAGTAGGTGGGCGGAAAGGACAAGTGATACTCAGACAGTCCGCAGTTTCCCAATTGGTTACCGAGAGCGCTTTGACAGACAATAATGGTTCGCTTATTGAAGTGGCTTGGATTCCCTTAACGAGTTATCCCACTCAAGCGGCCGATTCAAGCGCTAGGTTGCATTGTCAGTACAGGCCGCAGTTTCCCAATTGGTTACCGAGAGCGCTTTGACAGACAATAATGGTTCGCTTATTGAAGTGGCTTGGATTCCCTTAACGAGTTATCCCACTCAAGCGGCCGATTCAAGCGCTAGGTTGCATTGTCAGTATCGGAACAATTTTGAAAGAATTATTGTACGAACTAAACCCAGCGGCCCGTGTCTTCGTCTCTTACTGCCCAAGGCCCAATTACTCTCATTATTTACACAATATTATTAGTTAGAATGGTTGAAGATCGTTTCATAGATGTATGCTATTTACAAAAAAAATCAGCGTCGGAACAACTTTCAAAGAGGAATTATCATACCTGAATCCGGAACCAAGCCCCCCGTCTCTTCGTCTGTTACTGCCCAAGAAGTCCAATTATTCTCATTATTTACACGACATTATTAGAATTGTTAAACACGGTTTTATAGACGTATGTTATTTACAAAAAATACATGCTATGTGAGTGACGAGGGGACATCTTGGTGTGCGTGAAGTAAATACATTAACCTCGTTTTTTATCAAAGTCCGTGGGCGGCAGTGGCGGCTGGCCTGGCTTGGTTGGCGTCTCCCGATTGAGCGCAGAGCACAGGCATGGCAGCTGATACTGCGCATGTGCCTGGTAATCCGATCCATTCTCCAGCCGCTCCCAAGCAAATCGGACTCGGACAATTTGGATCCCAGCGCCGGGAGTCGACTCGGGTACGGTCTCCGCGTATTCTCCAATTCGACTGCGGCTTCCTTGCACGTCGGGGCCGATAATGATGACCCTGCATCGCCGGGCACTGATGCAACACATTTCTCCGTGCTGCCCGTTGACAGGGGTCGTGCGCAGAGGACGTAGGGCCACCATAGGCACCAGCGCGTCCCTCCCCAACGAAAGAAACTCGAGCACGCTCGAGTACGCCTTCGCCTCCGTTACCGCACGGTCGAATGGACGAACATATCCATTATATCCCGCCACCTTCATCACTTTGACTCCGACCCTATTCCCAATATTCGGCTCCTTCCGAAGACGTACAAGACTATCCGGACTGACGACTTGGACGTCAATACGTTTTCGAGCGAGGTTCTTGTGGGTCAGCCATAATCCCGTTGTTTCACCTGCAAGATTCAGTCAGCTGGAACTAGCGTGAAAGGACTGGAGCTATACCGATATCTGGTACGCTGGTGGTAGGCACCGGTACCACTTTTGTGAGCTCAGCCTCGGTCAAGTTCCCTACCTCCATCGCGGGTAGTGGTGGTGTCGGGGGGCGCTCGGCTCTCTTCTCAAAGTCATACAGCTTGCGGTACCTGTGCAGCAAAACGGCCACCAACAGAGGCAGCCCGGAACTATAATTCTTCCCTCAGAAACGTTTCAGTGTCCGGGTAGAGAGAATCTCACAAGCGCTCGACCACCTTGTCAATTGGCAAGTCCAGGGTGGTCTGTGAGTGCTCCACAACTACCTGAATGCGGATGTCCTCAGTGAGTTCCTTGCGAGTAGACGTCCTGCGTTGGACCAAGTTTTCTGCGATGGTGGGCTTGGTGTATCGGTAGCCTGTAACGACGCCAAACTGGGCTTTCTTTGGGCCCCATCGTATCCGTACGAACATGCCCGTCACCAACCGTCCGGTATTCATGATGTCCCGTTCCCATTCCGCGCGCGCACGATCCCAAGGTGCCCCAGTCTCTTGCCGTGTCCGCCCGATTGGGTCTGGGCGATGCTGAAATGGCACAAATACCACATCGTGCGTCCGCAATTTGATCTACAATGCAGTCAGCATCTCAAACTCACCAGGGACACCTCACGCACCACCTTAACTTCCGTGGCATCTACATCTTGGCCCCGCCATTCGTCATTCGTGACCTGAAAAACAAAAATGTATCATTAGTCCCTTTAGGTACTTCAGGGTGGGATATTGCCTAATTAGGACAATTGGCACCTCACCTTCAGCTCGCCTGTCTCGGAATCCACAAAGTTACCCGTTTGGACATCGTCACACTGAGAGAATTGTAATATTAGGTCGAATAGACTGGATATAGCGAATAGACTGACTATATACACCTCGATTTCACCCCCGAGATACAGCGCAATTATAAGTCCGATTTGCCCTTGGTATTCCCCCCGCACTGCGCGCACGATGTCCCCACGTCGGAAATCTCGACGTACATGCCTAAGTGCTACCTCCAGTCCAGCCGCCGCCTCGGGTTCCAGCGCATCGAAGCGAATTGTTTCCTCGTCGATAAATTCGCTGATGCGGCCACCGAATCCGCGATGGGTGGATCCCGCAACGACGACTACACGGTCCCCGGCATTGACTCGGTGGCGTGGGCTGAGCACATGCAGTCGCAATTCCGAAACGCGGAAAACTTCGGCGCGCTTGGGAACCTCGGCGTCCCCTATCATCTTCGTCCGCATCATCCTCAAGGACCCATCGAACGCGGCAGTCCGCTCCGCCTGATTCATTCGGAGGGGCAGCAGGCATACTGCCATCCGGAGGCACTGCTTGGCCTCACGGCGCTCAAAGAAGGCCACGATTTCCCCTGCGTCTTGAACGTCCCAGCCGTGCCTTGAGATAGACACCACTCGATCGCCCTCCTGTAGCGCGCAAATGACGCCCTTGAAGGCAGCCGCGATCTCTGGGCATTTGCTAGCAAAAAAAGGCTCCAGTTCGTCGTCAGTGGGATGCACGCCCACCACAGTGTGCTTCGAGGACAATGGTAGGATTTCGAGCCCGCAATTGGGAGCAAAAACCCGCCGCCCCCAAACGCATCGTTCACCCCGGTTCATGAAGTCGAGTTTGTTCAAGGGGATGTGCTCCTTGAGAGCATTTGTATCCCAGAGACGGCGGGGTGGTCGTTGCTCTGGCGGCAGTGGTGAAACATCGACGTGGACTCGGGGTACCACCCAGATTTGATCTTCTTGTCTAGGTGCGATGAAAACGAGGTCGTCGTAATATATCCCATTGAAAATTCTGCTCTTCAGACGCCCAAAGCGATTATACCTCGTGTCCATGGAATCAAGATTGGCCCGCGGCAGCCCGAGCAGCGCGCTGCATTCGGCGAGTGGAATCTCTTCAGGACCACGAAACCAGACATGCTCCTTGCGGAGCCACGCTTGTACCTGCCTGGCCACGGTATGAGCTATGGGAATGTGGGCCTCGGCCGGCTTCTTGGCATCGTCCCCCTCTGGCGCGCCGTCCCCGTCGTTCTCTTCACCATGCTCTGGGGCTTCCTGGGTCTCGTAGAACACAAGACGGGAGCCCGGCCCCTGAGTTCCAACGAGCGCGACGCCTTTCATTGTGGTCATGAAATCTACCAAGCGAAGCTCGCAGTAGGGCGCGACGCAGAAACCATCCAGAGGCCGCGTTGGGAAAGGCGGGAATTGCGGAATAACATTAGCCCCCGCCTGCCCGCAGTCGCGCTTCGCCTCCGCCTCCTCAAGCTCACGCTCATGCTCGTCTCGCGCCCTTTCGTCATAGTAGGCGGCCAGCAGTTCCGCGTCACGGCTTTCTGGCCCGGGATCGGGGCTCGGGACCAGGGGAAACGCACTGTACCGGTGGTTGGGCTCGTCGTCAATAAAATCCGCGGACCCGCTCTCTTCCTCATCCTCGTCTCTTCCTGGGGGTCGTCTTCATCAGCCTCGATATCAAGGAGCCTCAGAACTCGCTTGGGGATTTGCGAGGCCTCGGTGAGTCGCTGGCGTTTTCGAGCAGGCGGACTGGACGAGCGAGATGCGGGCGGGGTGCTTGCACGCAATGCGTCGGGGTAGATATCCTCCAGCGAAATTGGCATAGCTTGCTGCCTACCTGAAATCACGGAAACCACTTCAGTTTTAACAAATACAAGTTTGCAGCGTAATGGCCTCACCGATGTCCTCTTCCGACGCGCCGCTAGCCATTGTATTAGTCGACATCCGTTCCGTTTTTCATTCCTATGCAGTATTTAGCATTTCATTTTGCGTTCTTCGTGAACTTATAGCTACCAGTTGTGCTCTGAATTCAGCTCTACTACAAGAATTTGTGACTACTACGGGCGCGACACTTTCAAGGTGATGGGCGGACGCAGGCGGGAAATATTCCCGGGAGCAATTGCCCGTCACATGCGCTCCAGCCTCGGAAGACCGATGCCGAAGCGGGATCGGTCTTCCGAGCGTGAAACGCATGTGACAGGCAATTGCTCCCGTGGCGCCTTCCCGACTTGCTTAAGGCCGCCATGACCTTGAGCGAGTCGGTCAAGGGCGCTGAAATCAAAGGGCGGGCTAAATTTAATAGATATAACATGTCGACCTGAAGCCTCACTCCAAGTCTTGACTGAAGAAAACTCATGGTCGTCGACTGGAAAAATGGCCAAAAATTTGGGATTTTAATCGCATAAGGTGGAAATTACACTACAGCACAGTGGGAAGCCACTGATTCTATGCAAATCAGCTAAATCGTCAAGTCAAGAGTTCCCAGGTGCACCAGGCGCGCGGTGGACGACCTCTTTGGCAAGTTCTTGACGGGCCGACGACGAGGACGAGGGGCCGCATCCGACTCATCATCGGGAACACGGATAGCGAGGAGGCGGCTGGATCCTGGGCCGCTGGGGGCGGGTTGGGGAGGGGGGGGAGCATAGCGCTTGCGCTTAAGGCCTCTGGGCGGCGCTACGCGAACTCGCTGCATTCCATGAAGGGGTTCGAGCGCCCACTCCGGCCGGACGCGACCGCGTTCTGCAAGGTACGGTACGACCCAGTCGTGCCAAGCTTGCTCGGCTTCCTGCAGAGCTCCCCGTGGATGGTCTGAGAGCGGGTCAAGGAGGAGGTAGGTGAGCCCCTGCTTTCTGTAGGTGAAGTCGTAACCGGCGAGGTAGGCGGCCAGCTGATTTCGCACAGCGCGCTCGACGGCGTACTCTCGCGTTACCAGGCGCCCGTTGACCTAGTGCCGGTAAGCCAAGAGTACAGGTTCCCATTCAGAAGAGACTCGCAACGCGTGAAGTGTAAATAGTCCCGAGACGGTACGCCGTTCCCCCTGTCCCCATCACCATCCTGAGTCCGGTCCGGCGTTGCAGTATTTCCATCACCGTCGCCTCCCCAACAACCTCGAGGACTTTGCGCAGGGCTGCCAGGTGGCGGAGATTAAGCTCGTCGTGGGGTCTGAAATTTCCAAAGAGACGGCGGGTTAAAGTAAGATCGGATGCCATGGTGAGGAGAATGCGAGAAGGTGGGCGGTAAAATTTTCTATGTGGCAGACCATTTATTTTATCTGTTCTCCATTTCAAGACAGACCAAAGCTTTGCTGTCACAAAGTTCTGTCAAAGCGTCCATATAATGACAATTTGTGTTACCTTTTGGGTTTGTGGCAATTAAGAAGATTGTATCGTGTGCTTCAATTCACAATGGCAAAGCGTCCGTACAATGGGATCTTCTGTTGAAGCCAGTACATCTCGCGAAAACGAATTCGCAAAGCGTTGGTGCATTATCATTTTCAGTTTCCATTTCAGGCTGGTGGCTCGGATCCAAGAAACAAGGTGAAGTCTCTCGCATGCTTGTCTCTTTCTTGAAATAACATAGACTTTTTCCAGACGGCCGACGACCTAACTTGCCACCACCATGACCGGTCCTATACGGAATACTCGTACTCGTGCGCCTCTTCCCCCTGGTACACTCGTCGACCAAGCACGCCTTCGTGTCCCTACGCCCCGCTTCGACATAAACGCAAGCTCTTCTTTGGAAGATTCGGCAGTGGCGATGTGTTTCACACGCAACGAACTCGATGCCATGGCCGCCCGGAATCTGTGGGTCATCGGCAAGTCGTGCAAAAAATGCCAGCTACCCGTTGCTCTCTGGGGTTTTGGGTGGTACATTCTCGACAAAGAAGACGACTCTTTGGATCCTTGCGACCTGATTTGCAAGGCTTGCTGGAAGTACTCTCTCAGCAATCCTCGATTCGATTGGGAGGAGGATTCGGAGACAACGCCGGAGGTGATTTCACTGCGTTTCATCCTCTTTCACTTTCTCATTCCGCCCTCTAGTGCACCTGCCCTCCTGGCTCGGTCGCTTGCCAGGAAGTTCCAACCGGATGTGCTCTTCATACTGGTCCGTGATTTTTTCATTCTTCTCACACCTCACATCATTCCACTTATCGGTAATTCCAGTTCCTGCCATGACGCAAGCCCCCCCAGGTCGTACTTACCTTCGCCGCCCGAAGATGCGCAGCGAAGTGCGAGACGACCTCGACCGCCTCGTCAAGCGCCGTGGGCTCGCTTACGACGACCTCTACAAACTTCGCGAAGACGGTCTTGACAACGGCGAACCGTACGACCTATATGCAGAAGACTTGAAGAAGGTCCGTCGTCAACTCGACGAAGTCTTTGCCCTGCGCAGTGAGTTCCGCACCACGCGGCTCGCTGAGTTCCGCATGCCACCGCCTTCGCCGCCGCGTTCGTCCTTCTTAGCTTTGGTTGTCCCTGAACTAATTGACTCGACCGTAGCGCCAATCCAGACCCTGCCGGCGCCGCGCGTTCCCGCTCGTCGCATTTGGGCGCCCAAGATCCCTGTTGGCCACCCGTACAGGAACATGTCGAGATCGAAATAAACTGTTGTAGATAGAACCTAAAGACGTCCTGTTTAGTCATGTAGTCCGACAAACTCCATATTCACGAATTTTTTTTACGAATGCACACAATTTCCGCCTAGTTCCCACTAGCTCTGTATTTACGAATCGATTCCGAATTCACGAATTTTGTGTATGACTGGGAGCAGGAGAAAGTCCACTCTGCAATGAGTCTTCGTTGGCTTCAAGAATCATCGCGGTCTCCCGCTCCAACTCTTACTTTTCGGTCCGTAGATTTCACTTCCATACGGAAACCAATCACTTAATACTCACTCAGGTGTTTCTGCCTAGTTCCCACTAGCTCTGCTTCCGTATTTCGAATCTACGAATTTTGTGTATTAATTGGGGCAGGAGAACGTTGGCTTCTAGAATCATCACGGTCTCAAAATCCAAAGCGGCGGTCTCCGAATCCGACTGCGATGTTTAAGTGCGTACATTTCCACTTCACCTAGCATCCGATTACTTACTAGATTGGATATTGTAGATATCCAGGGTTCGGTGAATTTTCAATCAACATTTGGTCGGTCATTCGTCGCTTTGAAGAACAGAATGTTGACTTGTCAGCGCACCCAGGTCCAGTTAACCTCTATGCTCCAATCCGCGCATCGGGCTGCTACTATTAATGTGCTGCAACATCAGGCGAAATGAGGAAGACCAGATGGGAAGTAACAGGAAGTAACAGTGAAGAAGACCGGATTGGAAGTAACGCACGAGTCGGAAGTCAGAGCGAGAGGCCCCACGAGAATAATTGGGTTGAAACGACTTACGATATCGTCTGGGACCCAAGCGAGAAATAGCTGAATCGTTCGTCGCAGAGACCACAAAGAAGGAGGGTGGGAGGTCGCGCTGTGTGAGGGCGCGGAGTTGGCTTACCGCCAAGTGCTTGGAGTAAAGATAAGGACGTTGGAGGATTCTTCATACGGTATTCATTGGGTAAACACATTCTCATACTCCTCACAACTAGCCACAAATTTATTCAGGCGGCATTCTTGGCCAAGGCGCATCAGCGCGATTGATCGCGCATCAATGATCTCGTTGCTCGGCATTGTCATTCCGAAACTGGAGTGCACGTGATGGAGAATTGCTCCCGACGCGAATTTCCGACTTCTGTCCTCCCATCACGTCGCGTCGAAATATCGCGCGATTGACACGGGTAAGTCGCGCGCCACGATGTGTAAACACTACTGAAGGCCGCCAGGTCTCTCCTCTATTTTTCCACAAGAGATTTCTGTCTCTTCGACGTGAAGAGTGTTTTTTTGAGTGCGTCCTTGATTTTTTTCAGACTTGTGTTCATTTCCTGACTGAAAATTCGGTCCTTTAGACGTGCTTATTCTTTGAAATGTTGGTTTCGAAAAAGTCAAAGGCGAAGTCCCGACCCCAGAAGAACGGGCCGAGTCCGCGTCCACCAGTGTCATCCTCGGGCCCCTTGCTTGCCACCGGTGTGCCTCAGTTTACGCTGAACATCGATCCTGCGGTAGGTCCGGCGTACTCCGAACAACGGCCGGTGGCACATGTTGCCACTGTCGCCACTCCCGAGAACAAAGAAAACAATGAAGACACCATCACGCGCGGGCCCTCTGCGGACGACTCTGCGCCTCTGGACCCCGACTCCGAACCAGGGGCGCAACCTAGCTACGAAATCACGGCCACATGTCACACAACAGAGGCGGAATCCAAGAAAGCACGCGAGGTACGCGATACCTGACCAAGGGTGGCGAGCATTGACGATTGGTCCAGCATGTCACTCATTTAGATGAGCTCTGCCAACAGGAAGAGATATTTCTCCAGGCGTTGCTGGACAGACAACACGATGCGCGCGTTCTCTCGCCGTGCGGCTGTGGTGTCCGGCAGCGTTTGCGGGAGGTGCGCTGCGCCGACTGTCTGCAGGATGCAGTTGTTTGTCGCCAGTGCTGGTTGGACAGGCATCGCAACATGCCCACGCACTGGGCTCTGGTTTGGAATTCGAATGAGAGGTTCTTCGAGAAAACAGACCTGTGCCGAGTCAAGCCCGAAGCCGCCTTGTTTCTTGGCCATGACGGACTGTGTTGCCCCGAATCCGGTCAAAACCGACTATTCACGCTGGTGGACTCTAACGGGATACATGCCACCCAGATCAGGTTCTGCGCATGCCCGCAGGCGAACAGTATCGACACTATCCCCGAATTCCAGCAACTACTGCAGGCCGGCATTTTTCCGGGCACCGTCAAGGATCCCCAGACCGGATACACCCTAACGCTCCTCGAGCAATTTCGAGAACACCGAAATCAGGACAAGGGTTCATTATACGACTTTCTACATGTCCTGCAGCGTTTGGCCGATCCCTTCTTTGCTGGCGCAGTTCCAGTAGGCTACCTCCTATCGACCTTGACGATACAAGCTAAAGCTCAAACAGGATCTCAAGAAGTTCTTCGGTAATATTATTCGTTTCCACCACCTTCTCGACCTCAAGTTACGACGGGGATACGCTCACGGACAAGATGATATTCTCCCGGGCGAGACGGACCGGGCATATCCGAATCGGCCCAAACAATATCTCGGACTACTTTGCGCGGCCTGTCCTGAAAAAGGTGTAAACATGCCACTCGACATATCCATTCCACGATATCTGCGGTAAGTCCACCGGTTTATTTTTATTTTACCCGCGGCGACGCTAAATGGCTACGCGCGCGCAGGCATCTTATCTCACAACATCTTACACTCGACGGCAACTTCAAGGCCAACAAATTCTTCAAGCGCGATAATGATACGGACAAAGCGCTCACCGACGGCGCCATGTATTTTCCCGAGCAAGCGGAGTTCGACCGGATCTCGAAGTCGTTCGTGATAGCGAAGGAAGACAAGGTATGGAGTTAATATGTTGGGTGGCATGAACTGAATGCAAGTATAGGAACCACCCTGTCGAGCGCACATTGGTGCTATTCGACACCAAGGGAGCCTGAAGTACGGGAATACCGCCATCAGTGGTGTGATTTGCTGCGCTTGCGATCACGCAGTCGTCGGGTCTTTGGTGGATATGCTCAAAGGAGAGGCGTACGTGACGAATGGACAGCACCTTGTCTTCCAATTAACTGTGTCGACAGATTCGCTTTGGGGACCCTCGCCCAGCGCGAGCACTTGAAACAGCGGAACTCGCCCCCCCGCCCCGCGCCCCCGAACGACACGAACACGGCGCTTGTTTCCGAGGCCCTCGTCTTCAGTTACGACAGTTATTGTGCGTACTGGATCAATCAGCTGAAGCGCGCCTTGGAACAATTCCCCGAGGAGACTTGGCTCCACGATCTCCTAGAACTGTGCGAGGGGCAGGTCGCCGCTGCCCATATTAACGATCATGGGCCCAAATGCAAGTCTATGTGGCAGCCTGTGTATTTCGGCTGCCGGGCGCATTTTCACGGAGAGAGCGCGGAGAGGGTTTGGGCATTCCTGAACCCTCTGGGCGCCTCAACTCGTCAGATGAACGGTGGCGCAAGGCACGATACCATCAACTTTGTGATGGACGGGTGGAATACATCCAACGTACTGCGTCAAGGTATGTTGTATTTGAGTGGGAGTAAACGTTGCCTTATTATTTTGTAGCGAAGCTTTTGTCGGCCGAGCGACGGGACGCGTTCGACATTTTCGAGCAGCATTTGGCAGTCGTCAAGTACCTCAGCCAAAAACACGCGGACGTTGTCGGCGAGTGGTCAACGCTGTCAAGGCTTTGTACCAAGGACGCCGAGGGCGAGCTGCACAGTGTTTACCAGCATGAAGCGAAAAAAGGTATGTGTTTGATGGCCTGGATTTCCTTGTCGTTTTCTAATCAGGGAGGGTTGCAGTCCCTACAATTGACGACGTTCTGGATTCGATCATGAAGGCCGAACGCGAACTCAAGGGAGACAAGAAAGAGGACTCGAACGGACAACCTGTATCACTTTGGATGAACGGTGGCATGAAGATCGAGCGCGATCAGTGAGTTTACCTACATTAATTCGGCTCACAGAAGAGGAACCTGATGCTAACCCTTTGCACAGGCATCTGGTGGTCGCGCTGCTGAAGAGCCACAAGGAGCACCCGTTGGAAGAGACGCGCGCGGCGATCAATAAACTACGCGACGAGCTCAATTTGTCGCTGAAGATTTTCAGAGAACGCCAGCAGGCGTTCCTTCCCCGCGTCCAACTAAGCGCCATTGACGTCGATGAGCCCGAGTTAACCGCGGTGCAGCTGCCGTCCTACCTCCTGAAACACGGACGTCTCAATGCCACCCAAGAAAACGAAGAGCTGCGGGGCTGGGAGGTCCAGGTGCGGTGCGCCCACGCAGATGAAGCGATCGAGAGAGTGAAAGGTGCGGGGATGGCACTATCAGCAGTCAAGATCGCTCAAACCATGGACTACCGCGGGCAAGCCGGAGTAACACGCAATTCGCGAGCAGTTCAAAACGCTCTCATCACTAAGGCGCTGGAAATCACCATGTACAACGTCGCGCGGGCGGCGCTCGTCAGTCTCGGGCACATCAAGGCCGACGCCGAAGACATGTATCCACCAATGACCGATCGAGACACGAGTCGCAAGGAGACCCATCTGCATCGCCCCAAGGGTGATTCTCGTCGTTTCGATGGTGCGCTGTGGTATCTGGAAAAGGGCGTAGATGGGCGGGCGTTCTCCGGCGCGGATAACTCCTCGGGAACCGCATCCACATCTGGACCAATCGACGACATCGTCTCTCCGCTGGTGCTTTTATCGGGTACTCAGATGGTGAGGCGCCAAGGTACGGGCAGAACTAGTTCATTGATCGCGAGACTGATGTTCGCGCTCACAGGAGTGTCATCTCCCCGCAAACGCAAGAATCCGACACCAGATAGCGAGGCCAGCAACTCTGAGGAGTCCGAAGTGGGTGGCAGTGACGGAGAGGTGGCGTCTAGATCGAGGAAGTCCCCGAAAAAGCAAGGGTCGAGGAAATCACCTCAAAGAAGAAGGTAAAGAAATCGGATGGCTGGATTTGGTTGGAGAGAATGACGGGAAGGGAGGCGAGCAACGACGAAAAAGTACAGAAGTACAAGCTGGAAAGTACGGTGTGCTTTACCCTTAGCTATGAACGGCCAAGACTCATAATATTATCCAGGTGACCGCGTACAGTGGTTCCGCGCCGAGGCCGAGATGTATCGCTGGCGTGAGCAGTACGAGCGCAAGCACGCGGAGCTCATGCGAGTGATGACGAGGTTCGGGCGGGATGGGGAGGTCTGGACGAAGCGCGCCGATCACTTGGAGGCGCGATCGGAAAGCATGGGTGCAGTGACGTACGCGCGGGAGCAGGCAGCAATGTGTCGACGCCTGGAGCACAACGCGAGGCTGACATTCAAGGACCCAGATCCAGGGCGCACAAGGATTGGGTGGAAGCAACGACCTTCAAGGACTTGGTTGACAGGATCGACGCCTCGCGAGAAGAGGACTTCAAATGGATGGATGAAATGGTAAGTGGGCGATATAAAGGCTTAAGGAAAATACTGAAGCGCTGGTGAACAGGGCATTCATCGAGCCTACAAGGACTTCTAAGGTAGATTGATTTGGGGCGTACTTCTACATGACGTCGTTAACTTGAGTTGCAGTTGCTTAAGTGAAGCCCTCGACTTGAGTCGCGGGGACTCACTCGAGTCATGACACCGACTCGACTCACTTGGAACTCGAGTGCCCCCAAGGACTCAGTCGAGAAAGAGTTCGACTTGAGTGGAGTCGCACAGCGACCGACTCAAGTGAGCTGAGGTACCACTCAAGTCACGAAGGGCACTCAAGTCGGCGACCGGACTTGAGTAATTTTCTTGCACTACATTACATACATTGACCCTGTACACTTTTCTGCTGTATAAAATATCGCGTTTTGACTCAAGTGATGTAACAACTTAAGTCAGGGACTCGAGTAAAAAATCGGTCCAAACGCCCTCGACTTAAGTGGGGCTCGGATATTATCTGGAGATGAAGTGCATAACCATCTTGCCGTCCTTGGCCACGGCATCCATCTCAATCTTCTTCGCCTGTTCGATGTACTTTGAGATGACGACGGGATGGTCGCGCAACACAGCAATCGCTTGGGTAAGATAATTCGAGAGGTCATCCCCCGTCGACACCACGTTCATGGCCGCGCCAGAAAGCACATATGACGGCCGGACGAGCACCGGGTACCCCACCTTCGCGCAGAACTCCTCAGCCTCGTCAAAGCTCGTCAACTCCTTCCACAGCGGCTGGTCCACGCCTATTTCGTTCAAGAGCCGCGAGAACTTGTATCGATTTTCGGCCTTATCGACCATTTCCGGGGACGTGCGTAGATCTTGACGTTCTGGCGATATAGCGGGAGCGCGATGTTGTTCGGCATCTGCCCACCCATGCAAGGATGACGCCCCGCGAGCGCTCCGCATCGTAGAGGTCGAGAATTGTCTCCAAGCTGATGTTCTCGAAGTAGAGCCGGTTGGCCTCATCGTAGTCCGTGCTCACGGTCTCCGGGTTGTAATTGACCATAATCGTCTGGAGGCCCTGGTCGCGGAGCGTCCGGATGGCACGGATAGCACACCAGTCGAACTCGACGGATGAGCCGATGCGGTACACACCGGACCCCAGCACCATGATTACCGCGGTCATCGAAGGTGACGTCGTGCTCGATCGCGTTGTACGTGGTGTAGAGATAGTTGGTGAATGTGGGAACTCTGCGGCGACGGTGTCGATTTGCTTCACGAAGGGCGCGATGCCCGTCTCCTGGTGAAGGACACCGGACAGCAAGCTCCGTCAATCCCATGCAGGTGGCAAGCTGTCGGTCGGAAAATCCGAGCTGTTTAGCCTGCTTGAGAAGCGCGGGTGTGATGGTCGAGACATTGCAGTCGCTGTCAAAATAATGAGCTACGCCGTAAAAAAAAAAAGCTAAACAGTCACGTACGACAAGCGGTTTTCCATATTGAAGATATTCTCGAGCTTGGTCAAGAACCACTTGTCGATGTTGGTCATTTGCCATATCTTGTCGACGCTATATCCCCGATGGAAGGCCGTCGAGATGGCGAAAACCTGCTTGTCCGTCGGGTTCACAAGCTCCTCGTCGATGTCCTTAACGAGGGTGTTCTGAAACATTCTCAGCGAAAAAAATCAGAGGAGCGCAATAAACAGAGTCCGAACTTTTGCGAATCCGGCAAATTGGTCGTCTATAGCGCGAATCGCCTTCTGGAAAGTCTCTTCGAACGTCCGCCCAATGCTCATCACCTCCCCGACGCTCTTCATGCTGCTGCTGAGGAGACGGCTGACACGCGTGAACTTGCTCAAATCCCAGCGCGGAATCTTCACGACAACGTAGTCCAAGCTCGGCTAGAAACAAGTGCTCGTAACTTTCGTGACCGAGTTCTTGATCTCGTTCAAGGGAATACCGAGTCCAAGCTTCGCAGCAATGAAGGCCAATGGATACCCGGTCGCCTTTGAGGCAAGGGCGGACGAACGGGACAGTCGTGCATTATGACTGATTTGAGTTAGAACCAAGCGGCAAACAGCTAAACACACCTCAATGATGCAATACTCTTGCGAGGCAGGGTTCAGAGCATATTGGATGTTGCACTCTCCGACCACTCCAAGGTGGCGAATCACATTGATGGCGGTCGTGCGCAGCATATTATAGTCGGAATCAGACAAAGTCTGCGAAGGCGCGATCACGATAGAGTCCGAAGACGTCAAACAGGAACTCGGTGTCGCGAGGACCCGGCGTCGATTCGGGATGGAACTGCACGGAAAAGAAAGGCTTGTCTTCGCAGTAGATGCCCTCGTTGCTTCCGTCGTCGGCGTTACGGAAGAGCTCCTTCCAACCGGTGGGGGGGTGGAGGTGTCGACCTCGAAACCGTGGTTCTGGCTGGTTGATGTAGCATCGACCTGAGAGCGCGTCTGTACAGGGAATGTTGTGGCCGCGATTGCCGTACTTCATCTTGGGGGTCTTGGCCCCCGCGGCGAGCGCAAGGAGCTGGTGCCCGAGGCAAATACCGAAGATGGGACGGTCCGCCTTCTTCAGGGCAACCGAAAGTCTAGATACCGTGGACGTTACCATGGAAGGATCACCGGGCCGTTTGAGATGAAGATCCCGTCATAGGGCTCGGACTCTGCCAGGAAGTCATAGTCCCAGAGAACGAGTCCCTCAGCTTGCTTGAGGACCGTTTCAGTTTCAAGACGTGTCTCGAGACGCGTTGTGCCATTGTCACACATCACAGGACAGCAGGTGAGTGACCGTACGCGGCCAAAAACAGTCCACAGGTGGACCGTTTTCTGACGCGCTCAAGAGAAATGCCCAAACTCGTCGAGCTTCAGGACGACGTCTATGCTCAACTACTACAACACTTGACTTCTCCATCACCCTTGAGCCCCGAGGTCTTGCAGTCACTCAGGGCCTCTCTTACTGCTGCCGTTGAAGTCGCTGGGCCTCCAGATTCCGAAACCAACAACACTCCTTCTGGATCGACTTTTGCACCTTTTGCAGCTTCCAGTGAATATACACCTGGCCCTCAACGAATTTCTGGCGCAGCTACTTACGGAGGGACGAGTGCTTCTACGTCCAGTGACAGCACATCCACTTTTGTCGCGTTCTCTGCTGCAACTTCAACTCCAGAGCAGTCCGTAACGCCTTCTTCTCGGTCGTCCACATTGCCTCCTTCCCCAACCACTACATCGGAACCAGCATTGAACGGTAATGGCAAACGTCCTACAAATGATCATGACGAGGCTCCAGCGGTGAAGAAAGTGATGCTTAAGATTCCCTCACTGCTCAACTGCAGGCCAAGTTGCGTGCAGCTGGCATTGGCGGTCAGCCAGGAGGGGGCGGAGGCGGGGGAGGGGGAGGTGCTGCTGCTGCGAATGCAGGAGCCTCGAAATGTCCCCGAAAAGGAGACGGCTGGCGCATCG
This sequence comes from Mycena galopus ATCC 62051, assembly GCA_014925785.1. Lineage (NCBI taxonomy): Eukaryota > Fungi > Basidiomycota > Agaricomycetes > Agaricales > Mycenaceae > Mycena > Mycena galopus. The sequence goes on from WIQG01000235.1 coordinate 235,248, forward strand.
GAGGGGACGACGATATTGGAGATGTAGATTGCCCAATCCCAAATTGTCCGGTTTGTGGCAACGGCGACGGCAGTGGAGTTGCGTCCAACCCGTATGCTAGGCCAGCTAACGCAGATGCTGTCCTGGCAGCTGCAGCTGCTGCCTCGACAGAGAGGATGGGGAAACAGAGATAGGAGGAGAGGATGAGCCGTGGCAGAGGGGCCGCCGGTTACACACTAAGGGAAAGGGGCCGCCTTTGACCAAGGATGCAGGGACTCTCCTTGGGTCTTTGATTGCGACAATTTTCCTCCCAGACAACCGCAGTAACTTGGACAAATTTTTAGACGGCCTGGAACAAAGCCCAGGTGCCATCGATTTCGAAGCCCCAAAGGACCTGCGCACAGTGGTGCAGAGGTTGGACCTCCTCCAGCTGAATGCGCACGTCAATGCATTCTGGTACATGGTCGCTCTGGTCCAGCTGGCCATGCACGTTCACAGGCAAGTACTTGTTGATTTTTCGAAGTTCCGAATTTTATTTAAGCTCTCTGCAGCATCAGAAAAGGTGCTCATAACCTAAAGAAGCATGTACCTGGGGCCCAGAAACTTGCTGAAGAGTACGGATACTCATCGACCACTTTCAAACGGCGTCTAGAAAGCGGGACCTGCCTTGCGGCTTTATGCGCAGCTTGTACGTTCTAAGACTTGGTTCGCCCGCCAGCCTATATTAATTATGTTTCAAGCGTCCCCCTATATATTAGTTGTAATAGCTGTTGCTGGAATGCAGCTCGACTTTATTTTCTGCCAAGAAATCCGCAAAACAAGACATAATTGCATTATGCAGTGCGTTCCGGGAAATCTCTCGTAGGTTTTAATTTCCATGTTTCGATGAAGTGTTCACCAAGTGCCAGATGATAAATGGGGTGTCCTCATACAACGCCTCAGAATACCATTAGAGTACATTCGAAAAAAAAATCCAACTTTCTTGCCAGCCTAAATTTCTGTTACTGTGTTCCTATCGAGGCAGAGGGTGTACCTGAAGTCATCCAGTCTGCCCCTTTTCACAGTCTCATTGAAACAGATGAAATAATGGAACAAATTAATACCAAGTATGTTTCATCGCCATCTTGTCAGTACCTAATCTTACTCTTGATGTTATTGTCCTTAGCTTTGCTACGCTGCCCCCTCGCTCACGGTCCTGGTACGAACTCGTAGAACAATGGGAGCTGTCGCCAAATCCAGGAGAAGTACCTTTGCCTGAAATTAGGACGATTCGGACACCAGAGCCCCTCCCTAAGACACCGTCTCCTGTTTCTCTCAAAACCACAGAGACCTTTACCGAGGAGCAGAGGAAGGTTGCTCAGGAAGCAGACATCGCCCTAAATCTTGATGATTTAGAGGATTTGGTACGTCATGTGTTTTATCAGATTCTTGCGTTAACTGTAGCTGCAGCTCAAGGACCCAAACCGAGAAGCATACATTTGAATAGACAGTGATATTCTTGATGGTAAGCACAACCAATTTTTGCCAATGGACCTGATTCTCACAAGTGCAGGAATGTACTATGTCTCGAGGATTCTGCAGGCAAGATGTTATCGGATTATTTCAAGCTTCCACCGCATTTGATACGCAAGGTCCAAGATGCGATCGCCCTAGTGCAAGCTGCTATGCCAGGGGAATGGAAAACAGACGAATCGATTCGCCTCCTCTATAGCTATTTATCTTGTCATTATTCCTGGTACTCTCGTTTTGGGGAGAAGGTCAACATCCTCAACTTTATTCAGTATGTTTCGCTGATGCTGTTTTCAGGGCCATGAGGCTCCTCACGCTGACCATCTGGATCATGTCCAACGCGATCATGGGGGCAGGGTCAATTTCGGTCAACGTAAACCGCATGAATCAAAGACATTATTGAACGCCCACAAGAATTTGACATACTCTCCAATGTGTATAATGAGATTTTTGAGTACATCCGTATTGTTGTAAGCATTTTTTACTTCGCTCTTCTCTCTTCCTTGAGTTCTCTAATAAAAAATTTCAGATACAGAAGCGTCATCCTCGGGAATACGAGCGCTTGAGCATTTACTGCGACGTCCTCCCAATGAACACTTCTTGCCCATCTTAACCATTCGGTGGGTTTGTACTGAACTTGCGCGGTGTGACTTGGGCGCATAGGGATCATGGGGATTTGGTGCTCTGCGTCGTAATTCCCTTTGGAGACTACACCGGCGGAGAGCTATGTTTATATGAAGTGCGACTCATGTTTGAGTTGCAGCCTGGAGACGTTCTTATCTTTCCTCTTGTGACTTAACCCATTTCAACATGCACTTCAAAGGCAAACGAGGGACACTTGTTCTTCACTCTGACCGTCAGGGTGAAGAGTGGGTTGATAATTTTCGTGGGTGGAAGAAGTATATTAATTGTGTATCTTGATGTATTGGGAATCTTAGCGATATTTTGCAGCACCCGGTTTTTTGGACAAGAATGAAAGTTATATTACAAATATTAAATGTCAGTGACTAGATTAAAGGAGAGGATGGGTATCAAAGAAGACAATGCAAGAGAATTTGGACGTAAACGAATGTGTGACCAAGTCGATGATAATGTAGTGGGTATCAGACGGTGGCAGACAAAAGAGAGGGGAAAGGGAAAGAGTGTGGCGTGGCAAGAGTTTGAGGCAAGAGACAGTGTATGAATGGACGGTAGCTCTATGGGTTTGGCAGTTAACACCTTGGAGGCTTGTAAGCAGAGCTCCAAGGATTGATATACGACGTGGAGAATGTAGATTTCAACGATACATTCTCTGAATTCCAGGAAGGCTCCGTCCTCCTTAAGACGAAAATGGGTGGGGGGAAATCCTAGGGTAGGCAAGCGGCTGGGATATATTCTTTGGTAGCGGGCAATTATCCGCTGGGGGACTAGTTCAGACGAGGATTCTGAATCTGAATCTGCTATAAACACTGGAAGCGAATGAGAGTTTTATCATCTAATATAAAAACCGCGTACAAGGTTGTTTTGAGCTTGAGGCGACCTGAGACACCTGAGACGTGGGACGCCTATTGATCGCTGCAGCATATCAGCATTGATTTCACATAGGTGTGTCGGGACTTACCAAGCTTCAGTTTCTTAGTAACTCGAGGTTGTTCAGTATCACTGTCAACTTCGACAGCCTCGCTCTTGTGGTTTGACGGCAAGGGGTCGATCCTCATGCTATATTCTAAAGTTACTGAGTATGTATCAACAAATCAGAAAAAAATGGGTGTACTTCCAAGAGGTGTTGACTGAACAGGTTCTAGGTTCATGGCATCAGCATCTGGATCTTTGGCTGGGTTGTATTCAGAGTCGTTGGCCGATTCTTCATCGTCGTCATTCGAGCTTAAGATAACATCAGCATCGCCATCAGAGCTTGTCTCCGCAATGTCTTGTCGAGTGTTCCAAGATTTGTAGGTCTCTGTTGAGATACCCTTCCTGAGAGCTAGGTGCGAGTCGGTATTGTGAAACAGAATATGGGGATCATGTTACCGATAAAGATCATTGCACCATTGTTTGCTGTCTTCGGAATGGTGTGGGTTACCAGATCGGCTCCGTTCGGCTCCCGATTGGGTACAACTCTGAGCGTCTTGTACTCCTTGGACAGAACCACCCATGAGCCTCCCCAGCCCCCTGCTTTGTTTTCTCTGATCTGCTCGAACACCTCAGAAAAGATTCCCGCAAAATGTTCCGTGGACTGTTCGTGTGTCCAGCCAGGCTTTAGATTTCGAGGACCCAAGGAGTATATTATGCTGAAAAGACTGCAAGTAAGCTGGGGCAAGGTAGAGAGGTGAGCAATAGACTCTAACCTTAACACCGGAGACAAACAAAACAACTTTGGAGACCAATACGTCTTTTACAGCCGCCACTACCTTCGATTCATCAGTAATGTAAGTAAGTGCAGAGATTAGTTGTACTTACTGCCTTCTTTTTCTTCCTAGATTTGGTAGCCACTTGATTCGACGGTTCCTCCATTTGTCTAGGGCGATAACCTTGAAGTATGTCTTTGTGGGCGGTGCCGAAGTCTGTTACCCTGTCTTTGACTGGTAGTCTCTCGAGATGCTTTGCTCCGCATGTGAGGCAAACACTTCCAAGATACTTTTCTTGGGGTGAGGCTGAACGCCAACCTTGGCTCAAGCATTGTCGTGATCGTCTCGATGTTTGCTTTTCCCATGAGAACACTCGCGACAATGGGTAGGAGCCTTTGGGTCTTGAGGAGGATCGTACTCCTCGCACTCGCAAGGAGCGCCATTGGTAATGCCACGGCACATCTGGCAGAGAAGAGGGAAAGAAAGAAAGGAAATTAACTGACGTTTTTCTGCTCCCATCAAAGTTGAGTGGCAGCCTATTTAAACCCACCGCCTCCGTCTTGTTCCCTACAATCCGATGGACCCAGGGTACCCTCAGGAGCTCATTGACTCCTTTATCAACTGCCTTACAGATCCTGGAGATTTTTTGCGATGCTCCTTAGTAGCACATGCATGGCTGCCTCGTTCGCAGTCCCACATATTCCGGACCGTAACACTCGGAGTTGGCGTACAGGACGGTTTTGCGCATGGCCTCGTCGATATTCCTCCCTTGGGAGACCGTTTCGATAACTTCACTCATTTTGCGACTTTACTCCAACATTTGCCGCACCTTGCCACATATTTTCAGGAGCTTGTATTGGGTTTGCCACCGCCGCAGGCAGAAATTACTGCGAACACTGAAGTCCTGTCCCACCCGGTGGCAGATGATAGAAGACTCAGTTGTGCAGTTTCTGTCAGGGGAACCACCCGTCTGTCCGTCTGTCCGTCTGTCCGGCTCCAGCCCATCGCACCGCCCCACTTCCTCGTCCGATCCTTCGTCCGGCCTTGTCCGTCCGTCCGACCTTGCCCGACCATCCGGCTTTCGGTCCTGCGTCCCAGCCTACGCCTTCGTCCGGAACGTCATCCTCCGTTCCTCCGGACTCCGTCCCTTCCGTTCCTCCGGACTCCGTCCCCCTCCGTCCCCCTTC